>PVKA01054603.1:0-10688 GCA_004027165.1 Ctenomys sociabilis
ACCTTGTACGATACCAAAACATTATGAAAACAGTTTGCAATGTATTAATTGATCGAATCTGTCTTGTTAAGGTGGCTTAAAACTGTCTGATTGATATTTGTACTTCAATAAAATAAGAAATAAATTTAAAAAAATTTAAGGCCAGCCTGAACTGCAGTGAGACCCTGTCTCGAAAAGACAAAAAAAAAAAAAAAAAAAAAAAAAAAAAAAAAAAAAAAAAAAAAAAAAAAAAAAAAAAAAAAAAAAAAAAAAAAAAAAAAAAAAAAAAAAAAAAAAAAAAAAAAAAAAAAAAAAAAAGAAAAATAAATAAATAAATAAAAATAAATAAATAAAATCAAAGTGCGGAGGAAATACTGCAAAGAATCAACAACTGGACTTCCTCTTATTGAAAAGTTTCTGAACTTCAAAAGAAATTATCAACAGAGTGAAAAGATAACTCGTAAATTTAGAAAAAATCTTAACCACTAATCATTGAGACGAAGTTATTGTATCTAGAATATATAAAGAAGTAAAGAAAAATTAGAGCCCCCAAATTTAAAGACCCAATTGAAATATGGACATCTGAGGTGAAAATAGACTTCTCAGACAAAAAAATACAAGAGGCAAATTAATACCTGAAAAAATGCTCCACATTACTGACCTTTCAAGAAATGCAAATTAAAATAACACTGAGATACTATTCCACTCCAGAAAGAATGGCTGTCATAAAGAAATCAACTAATAACAAATGCTGGAGAGACTATGAAGAAAAAGGAACACTTCACTGCTGGTGGGAATGTAGACTGGTGCAACCACTACAGAAATCAGTGTGGAGACTCCTCAAAAAATGACTGGAAATCCCATTCAATCTAGCTATTCCCCTTTAGGATATTTTCTCAAAAGAAATGAAAACACACCAGAGTGATATATGTGCACCCATGTTTATAGCAGCACAATTTGTCATAGCCAAATCTTGGAGGCAACTAAAATGTCCATCACAGTAGGAATGGATGAAAAATATGTGATATTGTTATAAAACAAAGTATTACTCCGCTATAAAGAAAGACAAACTCAAAACCCTCATAGGTCAGTGGATGCCGCTAGAGGCTGTACTTATAAGTGAAATAAACAAGACCTATATGTGTAAATGTCATATTGCCTCCCTAGTTTAAGAATCTGAAAAAAAAGAAATAAAACTTAAGGGGCCAGGGAGATGGCTCAGTGGAATAAGCACTTCCCTGGCAAGCGCAAGGACCTGAATTCAATCCCCGGTTCTGCAAAAATAAAATAAAATAAAATTTAAAAGGTATAACACATAAATAAAACAGAAAACATGGAATTTAAGGATTAAACAACAAAGAGGAAAGAAAGGAAAAAAGGGAGGGGGAAAACATGCAAGTATATATACAGGATGGCTGAGGTGATTATACTAAGAATTTCCATCGGGTTTTTGAAAATAGCAGTTAATATGTAAAATTTTCACCTTCACTAACTCTATATGCTGATATCTCTGAACTAAGAAGTGGCTACAGTGAGCATAGCAATGTGTACTGCAAAAAAATATTCAATTCTATGTCCAGTCTTACATAACTATATCTATTAATCTGAGCAACAGATTTGTCAATAAAAATAGATAATATATCGACCCTTGTAATCAGCTATTGTTGTTTTCAAAATCTGTAACATATGCATGGTTGTATGTTACCCTGTTCTGTCTTTATTTCTTGCTTTTATTCTTACTCTCCAAAACAAAATAAAATTATAAAAAAGGACCAAATATAACAAGTATGTTCCATGGTGTGAAAAGGGTAAGATATAACATTAAACTGAAGAAATGACGTATAGAAGGTACAGTGATAACTTATTTCTATTACAATTCTTTGAGGCACAAAATTTCCATGAAGAAATTTAATTTTCTTCTGCCACTTTTTTGGAGGAGGTACTTCCTATCCAAGATCAGTACAATTAAAATTTTTATTCTGTGGTTTTTAATAACAGAAGATGGCAAGAATTTAGCTTCTAAAATCTATAAGGGCTGGCTTTCCATGGCAACTTCTTGTCAGTAATTTTTCTCCCTTTGCTTAGAATGAATATTTGAGTAGTTGGCTATGTAATCCCCCATGGCCAAGAATGTTCTTAATATATTTTCAGTATATACTTTAACACTTTTGAATATTATGCATATATTCTACCAAATTAAGTTAACCTGTTTTAATGGCAGGTATTCATCTACAACTTTTGTTAGATTTATTGCTAAAATAAATTTCTATTTATTTCTTTTTGATACAGGGTCTTACTACTTAGTTTGGATTCAGTGATCCTCCTGTCTCAGCCTCGCTATTCCTGGAATTACAGGAATGTAACACCATGCCTGGTTCCATGGCTAGGGATGAAACTCAGGACCTTGTGCTTGACAGGCAGGTGTTTATGTCACCAAGCTATCTCCCCAGCCCTGAATTTTCACTTTAAATGCTATTGGAAATTATTTGATAAATTTAATAATTTTCTGTTTAAAATGATTGACCTTGTGTTTTATATTTTGTGCTCTCTGGATGTTATTTAAGACATCTTCTCTTGTCCAAACTCACAAATACATTGTGTATTTTCTTTTAAAACCTTTTCCTGAATTTTTCATTTCCATCAACAATCAGCATGAATTGATTTTTATATGCAGTAATGTAAGGGTCATGATTCAGGCCTGTGGTTATCCAATTTCTGCAACACTCTTTACCAAAAAAGCACCCCTCCATCAAGATCCGGCCCTACATGTGCTACTTAAGTCTCTCACTGGTCCACATCCCTACCCCTTAAAGTATCTATTATTCGTTGCTCTGCTGGACGATATTTGTGAAAAACTCAATCATCCCTATGTATGTGAGGTCTGTTTTTTTCTCTCTAATCTATTTAATTGCTTTTTCTAGATACTCTTGCACCATTATATTATTATCCTCATTCCTAAACTTTATAAGGTAGTCTAGTTTTATAAAATAAGAATCCAAAAAATAAAATAAGAATCAGTGCTTTGTAGCATAAGCCTTTCAACTTTGCTCTTCATTTTAAAGACTGACTATCCTGGATCTACCTATGCACTGAAGAGGTAAATTCATAGACAGAAAGCAAATTAGTGATTGCCCAGCCGAGGGAAAGGGTAAATGGTGACTACCTAATGGGTAAAAAGACACCTTTTGTAAAGGTGAAATTTTTTTTAACTAGTGGAATGGTTGATAAATTGTGTCAACATGAGAAGTTTAACTTAGCAGGGGCTCAAGGTCCTCACTTTGTAAAATCCTCATCCTGTGCAAGAGGAGGGTGTGGAGATGGTGTGAGCACTACACCTGCCCTAGGGAATGGGAGCCTGCTTACAACATAAGGAGAAAAAAAGACTTGCTCTACTCCTTTTCACTCTTGCTGCTTCTGCTGTTTTCTGCCTCCTTGAACTGTTGCCCCTCATCTGCCACCCCGCCTCTGAGCACGTGATTATGGACTGAAACCTGCACAAACTGGGAGCTAAATAAGCCTTTTCTTCCTTAACTTTGGGTGTTGGGTATTTTGTCTCAGTCGTGAAAGAAAAGTAACTAAGACAGAATTGGTACCAGAGAAATGGAGTCATTGCTGTGGCTATACCTGACCATTACCAAAGCCCTTGGGCATGGCTTGAGGGAAGAGTTGGAAAAGTTCAGAGACATCTCCTGAAAGAAAGACACTGGAATGCCTTAGGTTGTTCTGTGTGGGAGATTCTGGTCAGAACTCTGAAGACCAGGAAACCGGTAAAGATGGAGAAAATCACAGAAGACCATGTTCTAGACTGGTGGCAACATAGGGAATTCGTTCCTCAGAATTGGATTCAGATGGCAGGGCACTTGACCTCTGCAACCAAGAGAGAAAAGCCTGGCTACATTTCTAGCTAGAAGCAGACCTTGGCATCATCTACGTGATGCTGGTTTTAGGTTCAGGCAGAATAGAAGAGTTATGGGGTTAAAAAAAAAAAAAGCTCCCACCTTGATTTGAAAGAAATCTGAAAGGAGGAAGTACAGGCAGCCCAAGAAAGAAGCCGTGAGCACTATAACCATCAGAAGTGCCTTAGGAGCACAGCCACCCTGTCTGTGAAGCCAAAGGTGCAATGGAGACCCCAAAAGTGAAAAACCTGGGAATGTGGATTATCTAAGGAAAGCTACAAAGCTTGCCTAAGAGAGAATCCATGGAAGCTAGCTATAACAAGGTTTAATGTTTTCCCTGCTGGATTTTGGACTTTCTTTGATCCCAGTATTTTGTATTCTCATTTGTAATGAAAATGTTTATTTTGTGCTATTCAATGTTGAAAGCATCTTAGCTTTTCATTTATATAAGCAGTTGCAGCTAAGAGTTTACCTTACATTTCAGAGGAGACTTTGTACTTTGACTTTGGCAACTCTTAGAAATAGAGCAAATACCTTTTGCATGCAGGGATATGCATGAGTCTTTGGGTGGCCAGAAGTGAAATGTTATGGTTCTAGGATTATAAAATGTAAATAGACTTAATGCTAATTCATAAGGCTTATTAAATCTGTGTTATATAGTATGTAAGTTGTGAAGCGATAAGAATAAGCATGTTTGTATCTGGAAATTGGTTTAAAGAAATGTCCGGTTTCCAGGTTGACCAGGGATGCACTGTCAGAGGATACATTGTGTGAACCTGAGTTTGGAAGATTAAGTGGCTCAGCAGGGGTCCAGAGTTCTCACTCTGGTAAGCAGCCTCATTCCATGCAAGAGGAGGGCACAGAGATGGTGTGAGGCTCCACCTGCCTGGGGGCGTAGCTTGCTTATAATATAAGGGAAGAAAAGAGGCCTGCTCTTCCTCCTTTTCACTCTTGATAAAGATGACAGTTATTCAACACTGAGACTGATAAATGTCACAGGACTGTACATTTTAAGTGACTACTTTTGTTATATGAATTATGCCTTAACTTTTAAAGAAATACTAAGTAATGGTGGTAAGACTGACATACAAGAAAACAAAAGAAAAGGTAAAAAAAAAAAAAGAAAAGCTATCCTAGAAATTGATTTGAATATTTTCTCTTGGTTATCATAGACAGGGCATCCACCAACCTGGGGCACACAGAGGTGTAATAATGAAATGTTGTGGTCCTATAGTAGAGACTAATGTGTAAACCCATGAGAAAGGGGAAAGAAGAGAAGAGGGCAGTGAACAAAGCCATGATACTGAAGCCAAAAGTGCCATGGAGATGCCAGGAAATTGGAGAAGCCAGAAATGTGGAGGATCTGCTGAGAGGAACCACAGGCAGTGAGCAAGGCCACCCAAAGAGAGGCCCAGAGAGCTGCAACCAGCAATGCTGTAAAGGCCCGGTTGCCCAAACTCTTTAGAGCTCACTTCTTTACCCCAAGTACTGATCGTGGAGCTGCAGGATTTAATATTTGTCCAGCCTTGCTTTTAGTTGATTTCTTTCTATCCTTCCTTTCCTCCCCTTTGGAATAGGAATGGATATCTTGTCCCATTATATGTCTGAAATGTCCAACTTCATTTTTCCCCCACAAGGGCTTACAACTAACAGTTTGCTTTGAGTCACAGCTGAGACTTTTGACCTTGTCTTAGTTACTTTATTTTTACTGGGATCCAACACCTGACACAATTTAAAGAAGAAGAGCTTTCTTTTTCTTCCAGTTTGTAGAGGTTTCAGTTCATAGTTAGCTGGCTCCAAAGCTGGGTGGCATGGTAGAGGGACATAGAAGATGGAAAAGAGCAGCAGAAGGAAAGATCAAGGGACAAGGAAAGCGACAGGCCCTTCCAGGCCATGTCCACTTTGAATCTGCTTTTTCAACCAGGCTTTGCTTTTCAACAGCAGATTTATCAATGAAGTCATCAGTGGACTAATCTCATGATGGATATAATGTCCCCATGATCAAGCCACCTCCGACAGTCCCATTCATGAGTTCACGAGGCTTTAGGAGACACCTAAATATCACCATGACCAACTTCAACTTTTCAGTGGTGCTGAAACTATTGAGATTCTGGCAACTAGTAGAGATTAAGTCCATTTTACAGAAAGAGGTGTGCAGGAGTCTTTTGGAGAGCAGGGATGTAATGTTATTGTAAAATCAAGAATGCTTTCCTAAAGGTCTTATATGTACATTATCAGGGCCTTTGGAAGTTGATTGGATCATGGGTGATATAGATGACTTAGTGGGAGCTGAAGGTCTGTTTGGAAGAGTCAAGTCACTGGAGAAAATACTTAGAAGGGTACACCTCCCTCCCTCACTTGTTCCTTTACTGTCTGCTTTTTCTTTTTCTTCATTTTGTGTATTTGGTAGAGTCTCACTACACAGCTTGGACTGGTGTGATACTGAAGTGGTAATCCTCATGTTCTCAGCTTCCCTAGCACTGGGATTACAGGCATGCGCCTCCACACCAGGACTTGGTTGCTGGCTCAGTGTGCCCTGGGGTTGGGGCCACTGCAGCATGTGGGTCCAGGGATCAAACAGTAGACCCTTAGCTTGCCAAAGAAAGCACTTCGTCTGCCAAGTTATCTCACCAGCCCCTTTCTGTTTGTTTTGAGCGCTATAAGATGAGCAGCTTTCCTCTGCCCAGGCCCTTCCACCATGCCATCTTCCTTCAGATCCCCTGACCATAGACTAAAGCATTCACCCAAATAAACCTCTCCTCCTGTAGGTTGTAGGCATCAGGTTTCTGTGCCACCAATGATGAAAATGGTTGAGAACCAAACTATCATATATCTTGCCATATTTCAGTATCCAAATTGTCGGATCCTAAAATCAGCATTGTGAGCCTACATGTAGGTAATTGAGTCATGGGGCTTCGATACTCCTCAATGGATTTGTCCAGTGATGTGCATAGCTAAATGCTCTTGTAGGAGGTGGGGCCCAGTTGGAGGCTAATACCTGGGAGCCTGTCTTTGGAGGGTATGCCTTTCATTGGTGCTTTTCCCCTGAGCTCTGGCTTCCTGCCACCAGGAAGTAAGAAGCTTCACTCCACCACATTCTTCTCCCACAGCGTTTCTCCTTTGAAGCCAGCAAACCATAGACTGAAGCCTCTGAAGCTCTGAGCAAGAGTAAATTTCTCCTCAAGCTGAGGGTACTAAGTACTTTGTCCCAACAATGGGCTAGCTGAGCAGTACATTGCAGAAAGGAAAGTCATTGCTATTTTGACCCTATATACCCAGTTCCATGTAATCTATTATCAATCAAATGAAGTTTTTAGTTGGCTTACTATGCATTGTTATGCCCTAAAGATAGTTAGTATTATATCACAGAGTAACTAATGTCTGTTACACAAATGAAATAAAAAAATAACCTAGTTGGTACTAAAGGTATGTTACAGTGATAGAGTGCATATTTAGCATATTCAAGGGCCTGGCCTTTTAAAAAATATATTTAGTACATAGTCTATAGGGTCTCACTACATAGATCAGACTCATAGTGATCCTCCTACTTTTTAGCCTCCCAAGAACTGGAATTACAGGCATGCACCACCATACCCAGTCTCCCTCTCTGTCTCAGGAAGCCCCAGGGGCAGGGCCAGCACAGCAACCTTAGGACCCTGCATCTGCCTAAGCAGGCACTTTAATCCATTGAGCTATCTGGCCTCCCCAAGGGCCTGGCTTTGATCCCTAGAACCACAAAACAGCCCTAGTCATATGAAATGATAAATCTATATATTACAATTATTTCTTATATCTCCCAGAGGAAAAAAATGTTAAATAATTAAAATGTTGCACTGTAATTTATTTTTCCATATATTTAATTAGTGCTTAATCATTTTACAAAATATTGGATTTCAGTGTGTTTTTAAGCACTTATATGTTGTGACTGTGTCTAACTGCCCATTATCTTCACAGTGCATTTGGGTTTCAGGGCTGGCACTACATGCAGTACCAGGGATCAAACTTGAGTCCTTGTGCTTGCCAGGTAGGTGTTTATACTGCTGAGCTATCCCCAGCCCAACTTTATTATTTATGGCTGAATAATGCTCCACTGTATATATTTTACCTTGGTTGTTGACTGGCTGCAAACTGGAACTTTTGCCTACTCTAACATCAAAATTTAAAATATATATATATATATTTGCTCAATTTTCAGAACAATGCTTGACAGTTGAACCAAAAATCCTACTTGAAAAAAATTAAGAAACCTGTAGATGGCAAGAGTAAGTCGCACATCTTATCTTGCTGCAGACACAGCGGGGAGATGCTTCAGTCTAAGCACTGCTTTTTCCCAGAGAACATGCAGTGTTTGTACTAGTCCATCAAAACTTCATCATTGTGCTTTCTGTTTCACACTTTCTTTATGTAAAATGTCATAACCATGACTCCAAAGACAGTTAATGATACAGTAAAGCTAAGAGGAAAATGGTGAGAAGCACAATAGAGTTAAAGAAAGAAATTATTGTGAAATTTGTTAAACTTCTGGAAAATACATTTAGAAGTGTAATTTTGGGGCATCAGAACCAATTATTTGGTTTTCCATTATTCTGGGAAAGGTATGTTCAGTTCTTGAATATTTTAGCGTTCAAACACAAATTTGGAATGAATGGAGTCTGACAACCAAAGCCTCACTGCCTACCACATTTTGTCTCTCTGTCGACAGGAAACTAGGCTGGTTTCATATCTGGGCTATTGTGAACTGGCCAAAATAAATATGGGGATGCAAGTATCCTTGTATTAAGTTGACTGCAATTGTTTCAGGTGCATACCAAGGAGTGGTATACAGCTGGATCAATTGGTAGTTCTATTTTTAGAACTTTTTTGGGAACTACAAAACTAGAGTCCAAGTGATTATGTTCATTTACATCTCCACAATAGTGTAAAAGGATTCCCTTTTTCTTTTTAGGCTGGAGGGGGGGGTGAACCAGGGATTGAACTCAAGCCCTTGCACTTACCTGGGAAGTGCTTACTCCACTGAACCATCTCCCCAGCCCCAGGATTCCTTCGTTTAAACACATCTTCACCAGCAGTTTTTGATTTGTTTTGTTCTTTGATAAAACAGTCCTTGTTTTTTGACAGTATCTATTCTTACTGATGTGAGATAGGGTCTCAAATGCACTTTTGATCTGCATTTCCCTGCTGGTTAAAGATGCTGAGCATTTTGAGAAGTCCCTGTTTAACTCACTTGCCCACTCACGGTTTCATCTGTTTGATATTTTGTGGGTTTTTTCTGAGTTTGAATGTATTTTAAATATTAATTTACTGTAAGAGTAAATGGCAAAGATTTTCCCATTCAATAAGCAATGTTTTTCCTCTTCTTGTTTCTCCTGTTCTGTACAAACAATTAAATTTGATGTAGGACTATTTGTTGATTCCCGAGTAGGAAATCTTCATCTATTCAGAAAGCCTTTGCCTTTTGCCTATGCCTATGGCTTCAAGTGTTACTTTATGTTTTCTTCCAGAAATTTCAAAATTTTATGTCCTACTGTCTGAGTTTCTCTTCTCTTGTTGCTAGGACAAGTACTCAACACTCAAAATGAAGGAAGGAAATTAGATCACAGTTACTGGAGATTTTAGTCCACACTCAGCAGGCTCCAAGCCAGAGTAGCGCATGGCAGAGGGCAACCTTTCATGACAGTGGCAAAGAGCAAGAGAACAGAGGGGTAGCAACAACAATGGCAACAGAGAGCAAGTCTCTCTTCTCCTCATATTGCCCTCAGGCTGTCTGCCCCAGATGGGTGCAGCACTCACACCTATAATCCCAACAGTCTCAGGCCCATATTTCCAGCCTTGAATCACAGATTAATCTCAAACTCTAGAACAGGCCCCGTGAGGCTTTGAGGGGACAACTAGACATAAACCATAATGCTTACTTACAGGTCTCTGATCCACTTTGAATTGCTTTTCGTATAAGATAATGATCTAGTTTCATTCTTTCATGTATGACTATCCAATTTTCCCATCACTGTCTGTTAAAGCAGTCCTCTCTCCTCCAAGGTCTGTTTTTCATTCTTTGTCAAGAATAAGATGGATGTATTTGTGGGGGCTTTTCCTTTTTTTTTTTTTTTTTGGCGGAACCGGGGATTGAACTCAGACCCTTGCACTTGCCAGGGAAGCACTTATTCCACTGAGCCATCTCCCCAGCCCCTGTGGGGGCTTTTATGTGTCTCTTTTCTAATCCATTGGTCCATGTATGGATTGTTCTACCAGTACCATGCTATTGTTGTTGCTATGGCTTTGTGGTATATTTCAAGTCAGATATTATTATACCATCAGCTTTATTCTTTTTGCTGAAGATTTCTTTGGCTCTTCTGGGACTCTGTATGTTCATATGAATTTTAGGGTTGCTTTTTTCTAGTTTTGTGAAGACTGTCATTGATATTTTGGGAGGGTTACATGGAATCTTTGGATTGTTTTTGGTAATATGATCATTTTGGGAAATATTTATTCTGAGAATCCATGAACATAAAAAAGCATTCAATTTTCTAGGGTCTCAATTCTTTCTCCAGTGTTCTGTCATTTTCATGGTAAAAGCCTTCTACTTTTTCAGTGAAGTTGAAATAGATATGAATTGAAGCTCACCTGAGTCTCATAATATTGCAGTACAGGTTCTCCTATGTCCTGAGTCTTCGCTGACCTTGAAAGGCTAGGTCCAAAATGTTGGCTGGCCTTGTGGCTCTTCTATTTCTTCAACTCTGACTTGGGATCTTAGGTTGTTAACCATCCAGAAGAAAAGCTGATTAGTATCCTGCAGCTTATGCCATTCACTTTGCC
>PVKA01054604.1:0-10694 GCA_004027165.1 Ctenomys sociabilis
CAGCAGAAAAGTATAAAAGTATAAAAATGAAGTATACATCGTGAGCCCATAATATTAAGCTGAGCTGTAAATGGATATGGTCGACAATTTCTTTGAGTAACTCCCTATGGTTGCAGAATGCTGGACTGTGTTGGATTGTGGTGTCGAGTTCAAGCACCTAAAGTAGTTGAATGTCAATGGAGTGCCCACTTTTGACAGGCGTAGACACAGGAAGGGTTGTAGAAAGAAAAAATCATGATGTGTGTGTATAGACAGTACAGTTGGGATAGATAATGCTGGGCTTCTACATAATTCTATGAGAGGCAAGATCTGCACTAATGGTGGTTGGACAGGATATTATGTCGGCTTTTAGTGCTATGGTGATCTACTAGGTAAATAATTCTTGAATTTTTGATATAATTCAGCTATAAAAAAACCTGTAAATATAATATCATGTATGCACCTTGTACAATTCCAAAACGTTATGAAAACAGTTTGCAATGTATTATTTCATTGACTCTGTATGGTTAAGGTGTTTTGAAACTGTCTGATTGACATTTGTATTTTAATAAAATAAAAATAAATGGAAAAAAAAAGAAGCAGTTGGTGATATGACCTAGAGTAGAGTGTCTATAATGACTCATCTGATATGGAGACAATATTAATATAGTCTCTTAAAAGGGAGCTGGCCTTATAGTTTCATTTTAGTGAGGGCAATGTATTCATTAGAGCAAAATATAAAGAAATAAAAGGAGCTGGGGAGGTAGTTCAGCAGAATAAGCGTTTGCTTGGGAAGTGCAAGTGCCTGAGTTCAATCCCCAGTTCTGCAAAAGAAAACAAGTAAATAAAAAATTAAAAAAATCATTAGGTAAATATACATATTTTATGAGATAAGATCAGTTCTAATATTTTTCCCTTAGCATATTTTTAAAATTGACACCATCACAATTTATATGTATAAAGAAATATAAGTGCATAGTTTTGCAGCTATCCTCTTGGTCATTACTTTGAATTTTAAGGTTCTAACCCTGAACCTTGGGAATCATACATTTATCACACCCTATTTCAAATACATGTTTCTGAAAAGAACTTCTAGTATCCTAGGAGAAGGAAGAAAGGAAGTGACAGTTTCTGATGTACTCATTAAAGTGAGTGTGTCTGTGTATCTGACTGTGTATACGTGTCTCTGTTTTGTGTGGTTGTATTGTGTGTGCGTGCGTGTGTGTGTGTGTGTGTTTATGTAAACATGAAAGAGAATTGGTGCATGGGGGGTCAAATTTGAAACAAATGTGCTAAATAGGTTACCATTATTTCATCAGACCAATTCTTTTGTTGAAATCTAATTAAAACTGTTCTACACCGTTAATTAACTGATAGAAGACTTCATTTTGAGTTTGATTTCGATATCAACTAAAATATATTGAATTGCAAGTCAAGTCCAAATTCCCACCAAGATTCTTAACAAATATGAATCATTTTCTAATTTCTATGGCAACCAATTTAAGCTTCTATTTCCTGTGAAGTTTGAAATGATACTGACCCAAATCAATGCCATCTTTCATAATAATTAGGTTGTTCAGAGTCTATGTAGTTGAATATTAGTGTGACTTAAAAATTAAAAAATGTAAATTGTAGTCACCTGATTTTGGAGATCAGATTTTCATAAGACATATATTCAAATTTATTTGGCTTCATTTGATCCATGTTCTTTGTGCTGATTCCTTTCCATCTTTAGTGTTGATTCAATCTCTAGGATCCATTTCTGCACTCACTAAATATTCATGTCATCCCTTTTAGCTAATATAGCTGAAAAATTGATTTAATGAAATAATATTTATTGAGTATTTACTATCCTCTAGGCTCACTGAAGTCTTGGAAATGTGTAAGTGGAAAGAAAGAAACAGTTCTTGTTCTCATAGAGCACTTAGTGGGCAAATGAAGATTAATGAAGGAGGAACTACAGGCTAAGAGGTTAGGGCTCTGGTAGGAACAATACAGTTAAAACAAAGCGTGAAGATATGGCACTTCCAGGTCTCTGTTCTGCGTTGCTTGTTGGGTTCAGGACCGTGATGATGATCTTGGGTGTAGACATGTAGTGGGAGCAGGGTGAGGCAGAGTGGGTTGGACCATCAGAGGAAACCAGGTTGCTTTCTAAAATAGTAATGGTCTCACATGTCAAATAACTAAAGTGTGACTTTAAAAAAAATCCTGCTTATCAGCATACCTTTAAATACAACAACATCTCAAGAGAAAACTGAGTTTGACTCAACCACATTTATCATCAGCAACATTTCCAACATCCTAAAATACTCAGCTCCTACAATGAGATCTGGAAAAAATGTGAAATTGACTGTCTTAGTTGCTTTTCTCTTTGTTGAGCTAAAATGTTCAACATCCGAAATTAAAGCTGGAGAGGTTTATTACAGCTCATGCTGTGTAGAAGTTTCAGTCCACAATTGGCTGGGAACATAGGAGTGTGGCATGGCAGAGGGCACTGCATAGGAGAGACAGTTCATGGTGGGCAAAGGACAACAAAGCAGAAGGCAAAAAGTAGAGAAGTATCCAGCAACAAGTGACGTCAATAGCCCTCTCACCCATTGGGCAGATAGCACTCACATCCAGGGCGGACCTTCCCATTATCTACCCTAAGAACTATGCCAAACCAGTTAATGGGCTAATTTAGTAACCACACACCCCTGATCCAGCATGACACATACTAAATCTAATGACTGCTGGAAAGCCCCAGGTGTGACTGCTTCAGAGGGACATCTAGGCACAAATCACATCAATTCTGCTTAAAAAATTAATCTGTCTTTAATCATATGTAGGGAATTGCCTCGCAAAAATTAATTTGGAAATATACCCATGATTTTAATTGAAAATTTCTTTGTGTAAATATACATATGTACTATTCAGTGCATAAATAACACAACATAGAGTCTTTAAAATATATTCTAGATACTAGTCATTTGTAAAAGCCATTGCTAGCAACATTTTTTCCTGTTCTGTAGATTTGCTTTTCACTGTGTTGACTATTTCTTTGGCTGTGCAGAGTTTTTTAAAAAATTTGATATTGTCTCATTTGTTGATTCTAGGCACTATTTCCTGTGTAACTGGAGTGCTACTCAGAAAATTCTTGCCTAGGTCTAAGATTTCAAGAATTTTACTATTGTACCTACCTTCTAGCAGATTAAGTGTTTCTGTTTTAATGTTTAGTAGGAGAGTAGATGCACCTTGAGAACATAAAGGTGAAATAAGTCAGACACAGAAGCTCAGATCTCATGATTTCACATATATGAGAAGCCTGAACTATACATAATGAGCAAAATGAAAGATTGGTAATAAAAAGTAGAGAAATGAATCTCAAATTGGAAGTGGATCAAGAGATGGAAGGGTAAGAAAAGGGGACAGACAATTCACAGAAGAAATATAAACATTATGTACTGCAAACACTGCTAATTTTAAAAATGCTCTAAAAATGGATTTGATTCAAGGAAATAGGATAGGATAATTTAAGTGCTGAATTTTTTATATCAATGATTTTATATTAATAAAATTCAGGATATCCTTGGGGGAGAAAGAAGTTGTTGATTAACAGATTTTTTAGAATAAATCAGACTTCAAGAATCAATAATGGAGTGTCTTAAATATACTTCAGCCAAATTGTTCAATTTGCAAACTCAGAATTTCGTAGCCTCTCATTTCTTATAAGCTGTCTTCACTTCTTACCTTACCTCTTGATTTATCTCTGTCTCAGAAAAGGAATGTTGAGGGACTGTCCTGCTACAATGTTGTATATGGTTAGATTTCTAAACTTACTGTGTAAACATATATAATTGTTTATTCCTATTTTTAAAATATATTTTAACTTTTTAATTTTTTTATACTATATTTTGTAGGGACTTAAAGTTTAACATATCAATACTTGATGAAAAATACTTGTTCCATGTTAAGCCTAACATATTTGATATTCAGGCATGAATATCAAATAGTGTACAGCCTGGGCTGTACAGTAATAATAATAAGCTTCTCTTCTGGAGGGTTAATAACATAAGTTTGCAGACCAAAAACTAGAGAAAAGGAGGGCTGGAAGGACAGCCAACGTTTTGGCCCTAACCTTTCAAGGTCATAGGACATATGAGAACCTGTACTGCAACATCATGCAACTCAGTTGTGTCCCAAGTTTCTGACCAAGGAGATTATGGGGCCAAAGAGGAAAGCGATCAATGATGTAGAGTGTGCCTAAGGAGAGTCACACGGAGAGAAAAGTTTCTCTCAGGCTTTCACAGAGAGCAAATTGGTCAAGCAATGGCCATGACTTATTCACACGGCTGATACAGGCAAAGGATCTACAAACTGTAGTAAGGGTCTCTGGGCAAATCCCAAGGGGATTTGACTTACTTTAATCAGATACAAAAGCTACAATTCTTGTTACATAGGTCTTGCTTTATCTTGGTCTTAACTGTCCAGCAGAAATGTATGAAAATGAAGCATAAGAAGTAAAGCCATATTATTACGCTGAGCTGAAAAAGACTCAAATCAACAACTTCTGACATTGCCAAACATAGAAAACCCAATACTATTATGGACTGCTGGA
This sequence comes from Ctenomys sociabilis, assembly GCA_004027165.1. Lineage (NCBI taxonomy): Eukaryota > Metazoa > Chordata > Mammalia > Rodentia > Ctenomyidae > Ctenomys > Ctenomys sociabilis. The sequence goes on from PVKA01054604.1 coordinate 4,577, forward strand.
CTATTTTGGAATATTTTGTTGAATTTGCACACCTATTATATTTAAATGAGAAAACTGAATCAAAAAAGGTGATACAATTGAATGAGCATTTTGTATCTAGATTCAAAATACTTAGGATATATATATTCAAATCTGCAGAACTGTGGGGAAAAAAGTCTGTGTTGTTCTAAGAAAATTTTTGGTATTTTGACAAAGAAACTGTAAGAAACTAGGCTTTTAGAACTGCTTAAGAGGCAATTATATTTACAACTGTTTTAGTATATTCAGGCTGCTATAACAAACTATTATAAAATGAGTGGCTTATAACAACAGAAATTTATTTCTCACAGTACTAGAAACTAGGAATTTCAAAATGAAGGTGGTGGCATGAAGATTTAGCATGTGGTGAGAGCTTCCGGATTAATAGGTAGAAGTTGCAAACCAGCTCTCTTGGATGCTAATCCCAATACATGAGGGTTTCACCCTCTGACCAAATGTCCTTTCAAATGTCTCCAGCTGCCACCTTGAGAAACAGATTTTACAGAGATTTTACAAACACAGTTCCTGGCGCTGTCTCTCTCATATGATGGTGTGAGTTCTTTGAAGAGAAATGTTCTGAGTTCTCTTTTGCACATGGAATGTGGTTGGTGTTTGTTAAAATAAGTGAAAGAATGGATTAAAAAAAAATCTCCAACTAAACCATTCCAGGTTTTGACTACAAAGTGTTAAAGCAAAGATTGCTCAGTGCTGGCTTTGTACAGTCCACCCCTCACTGTCAGTACTGTCCTGAGAACTCCAACTCTTGCTGAGCTTTATTTAGCATCATACCAAGTCAAAGGAAATTAGATGTTCATGCCTTTCCTTGCTTCCTGGGGTTTAACCTTCCTTTTTCATGAGTCCTACCTAGTACTCACAGCAAGGAAATGCCTGCATGCGCCCTAAGAGTGTTGTGCTCAGCACTGTGGGAGACCAGTCTACAGAGCTGTTCTTAACCTTCCCCCCTCGCACTTTTTCTTGCCTTATTTTTTTCTTTTAAAACTTGAATGCAAATGTTCAGCTCTGGCACTAACTCAGTGTGGAGATGGATACATAATCACTATGATGTGTTTTCCCAGTTGTGTGACACTTTCACTGCATGATGAAAGGGACCTGGAGCCTGCACCCTGTGAGTCCAGCTAAGAGGGTTGATAATGAGGGTTCTCAACTGCCAACTCTGACTGGCTCAGACCAACTCACTAACTATGACATTTGCTCAGGTTTGATATTCTCTGAAACCTCAGTTTCATCCATTTGAAAAGACAGACATAGCAATGAGGGGACAAGTAAAGATCCTTCCTTTGTGAAGATAGGGATCCCTCATTCATCAGAAGCTCAGCCACCTAGAGTCAGAGACTGGGGAGGTGAGCCAACACTACCTACAAAGTGCTATGTCACCAAAAACTGCATCTGGACTTCTAGATAATCAGTGAAACTCATGAGGTCATATACTGATTGAGCACTCTCTTGGTGATCAGGCACTAGATTGAGTGTTGAGATGACAACAGGAGAAAAAAAAGCAACAAATTTTTCTATTAGGAAGTTTGCTTCCAGTGGGTGAGGTGGCAAATGATATAGTGATGGCAAGAGTGGACAGGAAAAGGCTTGATATCCATTGTCCCAGTACCTCTGATCTTCAGCCATAAGATTATATGAATGTACTTGATAACTTATAATATTTTTATGTGCATGGTCTTATTACACACCCCATTTTCTGCCTCCCTAGCAGTGGGATTACAGGCATGCACTACCATGCCCAGATTTATAAAAAAGATTTTTTAAAACACTATTTTTCTCTGTTCTGTTCAGGTATGTATAACTCAAGATTCTTTGCTGCTGTTACTGAAATTAATTCATCAGTGATTTCTAAAAGGCCTTAAAGAACAGAAGGAGAGAGGCCCAAACCAAACATCTGGTTTTCCTCCTTGGCAATGTTCTTGAACTTTCTCAGCCTGCTGCTTTTAATAGCAGGTTGTGGTTGGCAGCTAGAACTTTCATTGTTGAGACTCCATAGCAGGGGTCTATGTCATCGACTCCTGTTTCATGCCTGATGATCTTAGTTAGAATGACACAATTGGGGAGATGGGAGTATAGGAGTCATTAAGATGTCAGCTATTTGTTTGTTTTTTATACTACGAACTTGTAGTAAGCTTAGCTAAAACTTCAGAGGGAAACTTCTGGAAACTACTTTTTTATTGCTAATAAGAAAATAGGAATCAGAAAGATAAGTTAAATTTGTCCATCTTCAACATTAAAGGGAAATTATTTAGGCAAAAAGTTAATTTGGGGTTTGTTGAGGAAACACTGGTTACACATATGGAACAAATACAAAGGTCAAGAAAAAAACCAGTGGTGAATGTAGTGCATGATCAAAAACCAAATCAAATGAACAGCCAAAATCTCAAACGTAAACCTAGAAGCAAAGCCTGGGGTTGATGGTAATTTGTTTTCCTGAAGTGAGAGACAGCATAGCAAAGTAGAAATCATGCAGCAAGCCTTCCTCTGTTCTGTCCGAACAATACTGAGTTTCAGGAGCAATTCTCTGAGTTTGGGTGATCAGGGTAGAAGTTGCTGAAACTGCTAGAGACCAAACATGAAAACCTCATTTTTTGTGAGGTTCTTGAGACTACAGCTGATGCTAAAGATTTTTCATGACCACTTAGGTCAATGCTGGTAAAAAGAAAGCTTTAGGCAGCATGAAACCTGATTGATCATCAAAAGATTTCCTTGGGACCAAATGGATTTATTTATTTATTCTGCTAACTGAGCTACTACCTAGAAACCTGTTTCTGAACTGTTTCTGAACGAATAAGGAAATGGCCATGGGCTTGAAACGGGGAATAAACAGTGAGACTTTTTGTTTCTTAAATCTTACTTTCAGACAGAAAAACAAAACCTATAAAGCTTCAGAGACCTACAGGGAAGATGCTGATTCAGAGAAGGTGGCAAACGTTGATTTTTGGCACGGTGGGGAGAAGCTTCTGGAAGCACTGAGCCGGCTTTATCCTTTCCTGCACTATCTGGTGAGCAGAATTCAAAGAGGAACCTAGTTAAGAGAAAGTCTTTCTAGGTGGACAAATGAAAAGAAGTGCAACTTGGAAGAAAGAAGCCTAAAGAAATCATAATAATCCCAGCCAAATATATAATGGGTGAAACATACATATTTGTCATGTGAGATGGTCTGTGATTGAGAATGATAGTATTTGATATTTTAGTTTGAACCCTAGAAAGACACAAGACCTTTAGACTTAACAATGGGGCTTACTGGACAAAGGTAAACAATGCCCCCTCTTGATCCCTTTCATATTAAAGAGCAGCACAGATGCCATCTGTAGATGTAGCAGGATAGAGTATATACTAATTGTGTGTAAGAAACATTGAGAAGATCAAATTACAATTTTCATCTTGGACATGTTCATGACCACTTTAGAAAGCAGATAGTTTCCACATGTATAAATAATTTGTTTCTGAGTTGACTATACATGTTTTAGGACATTTCATTTGCTATTGTCATTTTAGACAGATCATCTACTAAATGCCAAAGTCACCCTCGGTGAAAAAACTGGCTGACATGCAAATAAGGCATGGTGATTTGTATAAGATCAAGGACAAACCCAGGACAAGAATTCAGGCTTGAGACTCCCTCATTCATCCCATATTTTTTCTTTTATTGAATAAAGAGTGCTTGTGTTTTCTGCAATTAAATATGTGTACATTTAAAACTGAGTCAAAATCCAAAATTATTGCAAGAGCAGGTTTCAAATTTCCTAGTGTTTACAAAAAATTACCTATGAACGTATACTCTCAAATTATTCTGAATATGTATTCCAGAATCATGATTGTAATTTAAAAGCCATCATACATTACCATTAATACATAATGACTTGGTAATCTGTATTAATTAGGGCAGCACACAGCAGTGAAAAGAGCCTGTGCTCTACCAGTTACTAATTGGACAAGCTCTGGAAGCTTTCCTCGCATTTCACATTTATTTTTCCAAAATGCTCTTTTAGTTTTTAAAATAGTACTTATCTCATTCTAGTGCAATCTATAATTTTCTTATTTATTATGTTTTATTGTTTGCTATCTGTTATTTGTCTCTCTTGACTAACATACAAAGTCTGTAAGAATGGTTATTTTCTGAGTACTTGGGCTAAGCACTGATCATGAGAAACAGCTGATTTATATTCAGATTTCATAAAATTAACAATGGAAAAGTAGATTCATGTGCACAACTTGTTCCAAAAATATTTGTCCAATTTAATGAGAGAATGAGTTGTCCTTTTAGGAAAGCAGTTTGCGGGGCAAAAACAAATTTCTAGAGCTCTCTGGTGCTGTGTAATGAAAGAATGGAGGCGTGCATGAAATCGGTGATGTGTCCAAGCTGCTTTGCGATCTTATCCTAAGAGACCCCTGGGTGCTTTGCAGGACAGTAGAAGGCCAGTGAGGATAACAGGTGGTATAGCTGAGGAGGAAGTTGTCACAAGAGTTTTGCGTTGGAGAACAGGAAGTGGTGGGAAGAGGGAGGGTTGGAATGGGGAGCCTGGAGAGAGACACTGTGTAAGTGTCCTCCACAGGTCCACACATTAAGTGCTTGGGTGTCAGCCTTTAGAATGACACAAAGCCAATGAAAGTTTGAACATGTAGAACCTTGGGGGAGGAGGTTTCATTCTTAGGATGTGGCCTTGAAGAGGTTGTTGGGACCCTACCTCTTCCTGGTTCCCACTTATGCTTACTGGCCACTGGGGGGCGAGCAGGTTTCCTTCTTCACATTCCTGCCACGATGCACTCTGAAGCTACAAACCCAGAACCACAGGGCCCAGCAACCATGGGCTGAAACCTCTGAAATGGAAGCAGAAACAAACCTTTCTTCTTTTTAAGTGGATTGTTCAGCTAGTTTATCACAGGAACAGAAAGCTGACTAATATAGAAGGATTCCAAGCACTGTGGTAGATGAAACATTTAAAGAAGAGAATAATCACACAGGAGATATTTTGAGACTTGTGGTTCTGGGTTACAAATTAAAAATTTTAAGTTTTGTTGGACAGTGGTAAGACTGTGGATCCTCTAAATCCTGCAAATACTTTGGTGGGGTTTCCTATTTTCAAATTGGTAATATATATATATATATATATATATATATATATATATATATATATATATATATATGAAGGTAGTAATGAAAATTAGATTATTCTTTCCTACCCAGTGCCTAACCACTAAAGCTTGGCTCTGTCATAGCAATTGTCTGGAAAGGTTTCTCAATTGGTTGTTGATCCTTCACATATAATAATTGCTATTTTGTAACTGTGATCATAAACAATTGTGAGCTGCACATGGACAGTGCTCTCGGCTTGCTATTATGTCTTCAGTGCCTGACGCACCTTAGCATACAATGCATGCCTAGTGCAGGCAGGAATGAGTGAATGAATACATGTGAATGACAGGGACTAGCACCACAAATAAACATTTCCTTCTTTATTCAATTAAAGCCAAATCCTAATGTATTGCATTATTTTCAATAGTTTTACTCTCCTAGTTCACCTAATTTAAATAATTTATAGATACCATCAAGAGGTATTTAATTAAACTAGCCCTTTCTCCATGTTTATGACAGATGTAAGAACAAAGCTGGAAATGGAAATGGTTCCTTACAAAAACCTCTGAGACACACACCTACAATATTTAAATTAGAATGGAATACCCATCTCTGTTGAAAGTAAACAAAAAAAGGGGATACAAAGGAAGGACCATTTTGTATCTATTTATACAGAACAGTTAAGATAGATATACAGCTATTTTCACTTAATTCAACGAGAAGAAAGATTTGTTCTAATAGCGTTTGGACAAGATCATATCTGCATTTTGTACTATGAATAACCACTACGGCCAGGTGTGGTGGCACATGCCTGTAATCCCAGCACTCGGGAGGCTGAGGCAGGAGGATTGTTGTGAGTTCGAGACCAGCCTGAGCTACAAAGTGAGTTTAAGGCCAGCCTGAACCGCATAGTGAAACCCTGTCTCAAAAAGACAAAAAAAAAAAAAAAAAAAAAAAAAAAAAAAAAAAAAAAAAAAAAAAAAAAAAAAAAAAAAAAAAAAAAAA
>PVKA01054605.1:0-10693 GCA_004027165.1 Ctenomys sociabilis
CATCCAGTTTGTGTTCTTTTAATTCCAAAACCTTATCAACGCTAGCAGCATCTTTGAAAAGCACAAATCCAAATCCTCTTGATCTTCCAGTGACTGGATCTGTTTTAATTGTGCAGTCTACAACTTCCCCAAATCGCGACAAGTACTCCGTCAGATCTTTCTTGCTTGTATCCCAGCTCAAGCCTCCAATAAACATTTTTCCGTCATCCTGCTGGTTCTTGCTCGCGTTGACCTTGGGCCCCTCGGCGAACTCCTCTATATTGCTATACTCGTTCACATCCTCCATGGTGGCGGAGCCGTGGGCAGGGGCGAGCGGGCGCGCGGTCCGGGTTGCGGGGGTGCTGGTGGCAGCGGAGCGTTGTATGGAGCTAGATTTAAAATGGCAGCGGAAGAGCAAAATGTGGTGTTTTAAAAACCAGCTTTGTAGAAAGAAAAGTCATATACAAGATATAAATTTTGAAGGCAAAACATTAGCTCAATAAGATTTGGACTTGAAATAGGTGCTTCCAGATAGTACCACTCCAAGTGTGAGCCTGAGGGAGCAATGTCTGCCTGCCTGTTTGTGTCTGCCTGCCTGCCTGCCTGCCTGTCTGTCTGTCTGTCTGTCTGTCTGTCTGTCTGCCTCCTGCCTGCCTCCCTCCCTGCCTGCCTGCCTGCCTGCCTGTCTGTCTTGTCTACCTCTTTATTTATCTGTACTGGTATTGGACTCAAAGCCTTCACTTCTGGTTTACACGTTTATTCTTTTGAAGGAGCTGTTACATTTTTGAATCTGAAATGTTCTGCAAAGGCCAGTTGATCAGATCACAAGGAGGCTAATCATATCAGTAGATTAATGCACTGAGGAGTTTATAACTGAATGAGCTCCTAAGACACAAGCCTGGTCAGAGGAGCAACTCCTGAGCTATGGCCTTGGGGGCTACGTCTGGACCCTTGCCCCTTCCTCTCTGCCACCCCTAACCCACCCTTGCTTCCTGGACACCATGAGATGAGCAGTTTTCCTCCCCCACACTTTCCATCATGATGTTCTGCTTCACCCCAGGCTCACCACAGTGGAGCTGGCCGTCTAAGGACTGCCCCCATGAGCTCAAACGAGTCTTCCTCCATTAAAGTATTAGTCTTAGTTATTTGATCTGACAGCAGTAAACGACTAACACGGGAGTTCTGCAAGAAGCACTACCTTACTTCGAGCTTTCGACTCCCCAGTTCTGCAGACAAGGAAACTGAGCCCCCAGACAAGGAAAAACTCACTTCAGGGCATGTAGCAAGGTAAGAACCAGAACTCCAGGCTTTAAGCTCAATGCACTTAAACCTGCCAAACTGAGCATCTCTCTTCCGTGCTTCAGCACACTCCCAAGAGAGTTTTCATGTTACAGTTGAGGTACAGACACGAAGCTGGAGGACACTGATTAGTTAAACCATTTTTCTTGTCTCAAGTTCAGTTATGTCAACTTTGATTCTTCATTATGCTTTTCTCTTAGCATAACTAGTCAGTATACCACTGCATTTTCTTGCCTCTGGAGTATTTTTATAAGAAGCCCAAGGAGCTCAAAGGGCCCTTTTATTAGCATTTGTTGGAATCTCTGACCTCACTTTAAAATTTAAATTTTAAATTTCTTCTTCTTCAAAGTTTGTCTCTTTAGAAAGTACTTATAATTTCTCCCCTTAATTTTTCAAGACAACAGACACCTGAAAAAGTATTTTTCCTTCCCCCTGAAAATAGGGCTGGACTCTTCTCAAATTCCCCACTACTACCGCCTAACAAGGACCTTCTCAGCCACAGTCCCTGGGGACCTCGTTTCTCTTTTTCCTCTTGCTTCTTCGGATGTGCCTTCCGTCACTTGTCAGTAGTGTGTCTCAGCCCTGCCTGTACAGGGGAATCACCTGAGGGCTCGAAGTGTATTTTTGCAGAGATAAGGATAGGATTCTCTGCTTTAGCCAAAATAGAGAACCTCTGCCTTAGATGAATAGGCTAAAATTAATGTTTTTCCAAAGATGTTTTTGTTGTAAAGTTAGTCCAGTTGAGAAAGTAAACAATTTGAAATTTGTGAAAGAAATTTCATTTTTTATCGCTTGGAGCAGGCAAGGGAAGTATTCTTCAGACTGTGCCATGGAAATTAAACAACTAATTTTTTTCTCATCGGTTCACTTAGTCAATTACTGTTTTCATTCGTTAAAAGTCTACACCATGCCCAACGGCAGAGATTTAAATATGATCCCTGCTTTAAAGGGGGCTTAAAAATCTAGTAGCAGGAGAAACACATGGCAGTAAATATGATCCAGCGCTGTATGTGCTTGGCTGAAGCACTTAAATAAGCAATATGTTAAAACTTAATTTCAAGTATATTAATAAAGTATATTTCTATTGCATTATCACCAAATCAGGTTTTTAAACTATAGTTTAATGTTTAGGGGTGTAGTTAATGGCTTAGGGGTATAGCTTATTAGTAGAGCAAAGCCCTGGATTTGATTCTCATCACTGGAAAAAAAAGAAACATATTATAATTTATGTTTAATTGGAAGTCATGGGAAATATATCCACACACCACAAGTACATCAATAGCAGTGAGTGGGTTGGAGGTATGGCTCAGTGGTAGATCACTTGCCTCCCATATTCTACCTGCTATAAGAGTGAGTAAATGGGAACTTATTGAAATTAAGGTCAAATTGAGGATACTTTGAAATGACAAATTAAAAATTGATTAACACTTGGTACAAATGATAGTAAAGGCACATTGATGTATGATACAAGTTATCTAGAATTAGAGCAAAAGATAGTTTCAGAGTTCAATAAAAAGCAATAAAACTTATGAGGTATTAGGATAGAAACAATTTATAGGAAATAGAAAAAGAAGAAAAAAAGGAAAGTAAAAGATCACATCATGAAGAAAGGTATAGTCATTCTAAAATAAGAATTAACAGGCCGGTGTGATGGTGCACTCTAGTAATCCCAGCACTTAGGAGGCTGAAGTAGGAGGACTGCCATGAGTTCAAGACCACCCTGCACTACACAGTGAGTTCAGGACCAACCTGAGCTACATAGCATGACCATATGTCAAAAAAAATCCACAAAAATTAATGAGTTACACTGTATTAATGAGTTAAAATGCAAAGCATTAAGAATATCACAATTGATATGTTAAAAAGGAAAAATATAAATTTTAAAGAAAACAATTTATGCATAATAATTTATTATAACAAATTATGCAATATATCTAAGGCTGCAAAGTTCAAGGTCAGATGCTGCATATCCATGCTGCTGGAGATGCTCTGCAAAATCTCAGTGTGACACAAACCATCACAGCATGAGACACCAGCAAGACTATCAAGAAAAAAAAAAAAAACAACAAATATTTCAGAAGAGGACAACGAAAGAGAGACATAACAAGAACTAGCAAGACCTCCCTCATTCTTTGCAGCCACAAAATAGTCTTTTCAGCAACCAGTTTTTCTTCTGTTCCATCTTTTTGGCTAACGCAAAATCTTTAAGGTCATTTGTCTGGCTCTTTGTTCTTGATTCTCAACACAGATCTGGCTGAAAGATCCCAACAGTATCCATGCCACTGCCTCAACATAAGGAAAGACCTTGCTTTGCGCTCCAGAGCATCGTGTTCCAGAATGGGGGTGCTTGGGTCGTTGCTCCTCAGTATTTAGCTCATATATACTCATCTTCTATAGCCAAAGGAGAAGGAAGCCTGCCTACTGTTACAGTGGGCAGCAGACCTTAGCACCATCCATGGGCTTTGGTCTTAGGTACATGCAGGAAGCAAGAGTCGTAGGGCTTGGAAGGCTTCCACACAGATTTCAGAAGGTCTAGGAGGCCAGGCACTGTGCCTGAGAGGGTAGTGTGTGAAGCTGTCAGTCTCAGATTGAAAGTGCAGTGATGACTCCAGAAACCTAGAAAATCCAGGAAAATGGAGGTCTGAGGAAAACTGCAAGAAGTGAGCAAAGCCAGACCTACAGAGAAACTACGAGAGTTAAAAACTACTGATGGTTCCACAGGGGCAGAGCCACCCAAGATTTTTGGAGTTAGAATCTTGCCACAGATTATCCAAATGCTGGAAGTGGAATTATAGGACTTAGTGGACATGCTGGATTTTGGACTTGCTTTGGTCCCATTCCTGTCTATCCCCTGATTTGAAATGGGAATGTTTATCTTGTGCCATTCTACATAGGAAGTGTTTAACTTTCTGTTCATTCGTACAGGGCCTCACAGGTAAGACTTTGCATTAAATCTCAGAGGAGACTTTGGACTTCAATGTTTGAGTAATGCTGAAACTGTTAGGACTATGGTAATTCTCAGAGGTGAACTACATGCCTCTGCCAAAAGGGTGTACATGAGTCTTTGGTCAGGGAGCAGAGGCAGAATGTTATAGCTTGTGTCTAAATATAGTTTTGAAGGTGACTAGATTAAGGTGTGTGAATGTGAATTAAGTGTGTGATATAGGATTAATGGCGTGATACTGGGATTAAGGGTGTAATGCTGGGATTAAGGGGGTGGACACTGGAAGCCCCTCCTTGGGCATGGGTGGTATCATTCAATAAGTTTATATCCTGGATGGAATAAAAGGGAGGGAGGGAAAGCACTGGCTGCTGGTGCTGCTGCTTCATGCTTTGCTATCTCCTCTCTGCTTGCCTCTCTGCCGTACTGCCCTGCCTTGGGGCCAGAGCCTGAAACTTCTACAGACCATGAACTAAAGTAAACCTTTCTTCTCTTAACTTTGGGTGTCTGGTATTATGTCCCACCCACAAGAAAAGCAACTCATACATCTCCCAAAGCATACAGTTATAAATATCATTAATATATGACTTTGGAGATCAAGATATCAACACATTAATTCTGGGAAGCATCTATGAAGACAGAACCTAAGATGTAACCCAAGTGTAGCTCAGTGGTGGAGCACATGCTCAGTATGTGCAAGGCTCTGGGTTTGATCCCCATCACCCAAACAAGTAAATATAATTAAATGAAGACCAGTTATAACTGATTATTTTGGAAAAACAAAAGTTTATATCTTCAGTACTTCCTTTATACAACCTGTGGCAACACAAATAGTACTAAAGGCCTGACGTGGCACAGTGTCACCAAAATGTCATCAGCAATTGAAGTTAAGTTCTTAGAGTTGAGATGATAAATCTAAACCTCTTGTACTCAAAATATGCTTAGGTCTCAAAGTGATAATTTGCAAAAGCTGTGAAAGAACTAGAGGGATGACAATTGTCTATTAGCCAGTGCCCAGCACGGTACTAGCCGGCTGTCACGTTACTGGTTGTGATCACTTAATTCTCCCACATACTGTTACTTCATTATGAATTTTAAAAATATATTAACTTTTACTGTGGGAAAAAAAAAACTCCCTTGTTTACTTATATTTTGCAACCCCTTTTCTAATTTCACTAAATTATCAAGCATAAATGTGCACGATACTTCAATATTTTTAGCCACAATTTCACAACTCAATGCATATTTATCAAGTGCCTACAGGGTGCCATGTCCTCAGTAAATTCCACCAAGAGAAGGGAGTTCTGTTCGGTATGATGTCTGAGAATAAAGCCTAGAAACTCAATAGGTTTGCATTGAGTTAGTAAACGGAAAGAGCCATATCCTATACCACTTGTGATCATTTTATGCATTATCTCCCATCTATCTGTGCAAAGGTTGTTCACATACATTTCTTATTATAAAAATAACAATTCCTTAAATACTATTAACTATGGTAAAAAGCTGTTTTTTAGAAAAAAAAAAAATCTATGCTAGGGGGCCAGGGAGATGGCTTAGTAGAATAAGCACTTGCCTGGCAAGCACAAGGACCTGAGTTCAGTCCCCGGTTCTGCCAAAACAATAATAAATAAATAAATAAACCTATACTTCTGTGAAAAGCTCTAAAGTATTAGGTAAAGAGCACTATTTCCATAGAGTAATTTCACATATAGGGATTTTCACTGATTGGTGGTGATGTAAAACATGTATTTTCCATAGGAAAATAGGGTTTGCAAGAGATTTGAACTCTCAGAGCTTCTGTCCTAAAATTCATGTCACCAAAAATGTTATTAAAAGGCTGAAGTTATAGATAAAAGGTAAAACACTTGCCTAGCAAGCCTGAATTCAATTTCACCATTGAAAAAGTATTGTACTGGTAATATAAAGTAACTAACATGTGAATTCCATGAAAAACTAGGAGTGAATCTGCTATACTTAGATTGGGACTGTTAACCATGTATAGATTGGAATGATGAGTCTCAGAACAATGCAGTTGCACTGTGGAAGAGTGCTTAAACTAGCCTAAACTGGTTTTGGTAACTTTTCCTCTGTGTGTGTGTGTGTTTTACTGGGGGATAGTTCCATCATTTCTGAAGTCAGCTATGTCCTCAGCCCTTTTTAAAATTCTGAGGCAGGGTTTTGCTACTTCTCTAAACAGCTGAAACTGGATTCAAACTTGGATCCTCCTACCTCAGCCTCCCAGAGTGCTGGGATTTCAGGCATGTACCACCATGCTCATTTTAGCAGTGGAACAATGGTTTCAGAATGGAAACTATAAACTCTTGAGAGAAATAGATCTCAGGAGGAAATAGTCACGAGGCACTGGCTTTAATCGCCAGCTTTGGTGGACTGAAAACTGGTGGTCAACTTGCAACACCGTGCTAAACTGAATCAGCACGGTGCTGGGTGTGGAAGGCCCACCTGAGGATTGCTGCCAGCCGTGTAAGAAAGAGAACTATCAAGGAAGACGGTGTGCTGTTGGTTCTCCTGGCGAAGCTTATTGGGCTGGCTTTCATGGTATGTACTCAGCTGTATCATGGAAGGAGCTCTGGTCCTTGCCGTCCCTGAAGATGGCTGCAGTTCTCTTTGGAGGAGCTATAGTTCTTATTTTGAGTGTCGCTTTCTGGCTCCAGGGCATATCCTCAGCCTGCTGGCATAGATCCATCATCCCCTTGGCACACACTGTCCAGCTTCCACCACTAACCTTTGGGCCTTCTCCTTGCAGGTCCTTGATACACTTGCATGAGACATTGTTGTGGGCTCTGGGCCTCCAGCTGGACTCGGGGGGCACTGCCATGGGCTCTAAGTCTTCAGCTGAATTTATAGAGGGAGGGTACTGCCATGGATCCAGGCCCCCAGCTGGATTCTTTGGATCTCTAGTGTGTGGATAGATCTCCTGTACTCTTGAATTTGACTCTTTGATTGGATATTACAAAATAATCTGATAAATTATGTGTCTTATATTGAATCGTTTCCCTACAAACCCTGGCTACAACACCAAAAACCACAACCCAAGTACTCCATATTAGCAATTTACTTTAAATTGTAGTGTAGGGCTTAGGGATATGGCTGGGAGATAATGTGCTTGCTAAGCATGAACCAGTCCATGGGTTCCACTCCCTCTACTGGGGGACGGATCTGAAAATCTCAGTCAAAAAAAAAAAAAAAAAGTTCTAAATAGTTTGTTTTATTGATTTGTAACAATGTGCACAAGGAAAACTATTACTAAAATTTAAATCTCTAGCTGGGCATGGGGTGCCTGGCTATCATCCCAGCAATCAGGAAGCTGAGGCAAGAGGATCAAAGTGAGTTCGAGGCCAGCCTGGGATCCATAGTGAGTTCAGAGGCAACCCGAACTGCATAGCAAAATCTGTCTCAAAAAAAAAAAAAGAAAGGGAACTTTTAAATTAAACATCATGGGGCTGGGGAGATGGCTCAGTGTAATAAGTGCTTCCCTAGCAAGTGCAAGGGCCTGAGTTTAATCCCTAATTCTGCCAAAAATAAATAAATAAATAAATAAAATATAATCACAAATATTAATGAGTGACAGATGTAAGGAAATAGATACTCGAATACCTACCACTCAGTTTGAGTTTGGACATTAACAATCTAAAAGGGTGTGGGTTTAGGGTCATGCAGTACCTGTAATCTCAGGCAATCATGTCTGGATCTTTGCAAGCATGTTGGGGAAAAGCAAAAACAAAGAACACAAGGGCCTAGGCTGGGGAGGGAGCTCAGTGCTATGGTGTTTATCCAGCCTGGATGAAAACCCTGGGTTTACTGTACTGAAAAATAAATAAATAAATAAATAAATAAATAAAAGGACATTCCCCAATAACAGACTAATGAAAGTATAACACTGACCATGTCAATGTTTTAAACAAAAACAGTGGTTTATATTTAAAGCCCAGGGAATATGGCTAAAATGAGTGTCCCATGGTGAGACTTTGTCGACTGGTCCTACATGACAAAGGCTCATTTCAAAAGAAGCAAAGGGTGTGTTATTCTTCTGAAGAGGCTCCTTGGACTGAGGAAAAAGCTGTTATTAAGAAGCACTCTGTTTCATGAAGACACGTTTCTGCCCTAGCTATAGTTTCTCTGGAACTAGGATTTCATAAAATTCTTACAATATTTTTCTCCTCTGAGCATGATTTAGTTCCCGAATAGAGTGCTTCCAATGAGCACAGGATCTTAAAAAATGTAAAACTTTTGTGGGAAACTGAGTCCTGACATGTCTAGAATGTTTCTAGGAAAAACATTCCAGAGATGGATATGGTGATTATTGCACACCAGTGTGAGTGTATTTAATGCCACTGAGCTATAAATTTAAAAACAGAATGACAATTTTTTTTTTATTTTGGCAGAATCGGGGATTGAACTCAGGCCCTTGCACTTGCTAGGGAAGCACTTGTTCTACTGAGCCATCTCCCTGGTCCCTAGAATGGCAAATTTAAAAAAAAAAAAAAAAACATATTTATTTATTTGGTACAGCATCTCACTATGTATTTTTTAAAAATTTTTTATTCATTTTAATGAGAAAAATAGCAATGAAATAGTTTCAAAACAGGTTAGTAGAACAGTTACAATAATTAATACATTGAATATTGTTGTCTCCTCACTATGTATTGAGGACTTGTAGTGATCTCCTGTCTCAGCCTCCCCAGCACTGGGATTACAGGCATGTGCCACCACACCCAGTTTCAGTGGGGCCGGCCTGGCAGCATAGCATGTGGTACCAGGATCAAACCTGAGTCCTTGTGCTTGCCAGACAGGCACTTAGACTGCCAAGCTACTTCCCGGGCCCAGGAAATATTTATGTTATGTACATTTTACCATAGTTTTAAAATTTTTCAAACACACACACACACACACACACACACACACACACACACCCTACTCTACCCCACTCCCCCAAAAGAAAAAATGTCTAAGTCATATCACATTTTCAGTTCAGATTCTGGCTAGAATCTGTGTCTTTGAGAGGGAACCTATCAGCCTGTTACGTGAATTTTTATGTTAAGTGATGTTGAGAAGAGGGCAACATCTGGTATTCTGTTCTGTCCATCTGCACCCCAACTCTTGTTAGAGCACACACCTGAGATATGATCCTCATGTTCTATTTCATTTATTATCTTCTATTTTAAGTAAATATTTAGATCCCCTCTTTTGGAATTGTTACACATACACTAAGGGAAAGGAGAGCATTAGGGAAAATGTCACTGCTTAAGTCAGATAGATAGATAGATAGATAGATAGATAGA
This sequence comes from Ctenomys sociabilis, assembly GCA_004027165.1. NCBI lineage: Eukaryota > Metazoa > Chordata > Mammalia > Rodentia > Ctenomyidae > Ctenomys > Ctenomys sociabilis. Next base: position 9,520 of record PVKA01054605.1, read on the forward strand.
TAGATAGATAGATTTACACATATGTAGAAATATGTTGTCTTACTATTATTGGCCTTTATGTTAAACCTACATGACTTTTGTTGGCCCTTGTATCTATTTTGTAATATCATAATTTGTGAAGCCACTCTGCTAAAATCTGTGAGGGGACACAAAGATATCTAAAATATAATCTTGTTTTCAAGGGTCCTATAGCTTAGTTAGGGAGATATCAGTAGACCAACACAAAAATAATATTTTTAAGTTGAAGGGATATTTATATTTTTTTATATATTTTCTCATGTACCCTGGATGAACTGTACACAAAATGTTTCATAAAATAAATATGTGCAAAAAATAAATATGTGCATGCAACCTCTACTAGATTAGAAAAATAATATTCTCAGAATCCTCAAATATCTTGCCTTGGTATCTACTTTTCCCCAAAAGGTAACAACTGTCATGGTATCAATTACCACTGGCTTGACCCTCGTTTGAGCTTTATGTAAATCTATAGCACTACATGGTAGTATCCTTCTGTATCTGGCTTATTTTACTCAAGATTATCTTTTGCTTCATCCACAATATCATATGGCACTACAGTTTTTCATTTTCATAACATAGTACTCTGTTGATCAAAACCACTAATTTATTCATTCTTCTGTTAAAGGACTCTCTAGATCCCGCCCGCCCCCGCCCGGCCCCAGAGACCGGCCAGAGACAGCACGGCCGACTGCGCCATCATCCTCCATCCCGCCCGCCTCAGCCCAGCCCCTGAGACCGGCCAGAGACAGCACGGCCCACTCCGCCATCCTGCTCCATCCCGCCCATGCCCGACCAGCCAGAGACCAGCCTGAGACAGTGGCTGACTCCAGCGACCTCCTGGTTCCTGTGCCAAGCTCGCCCAGCGAGAGCAAATTTACAGGACTCACCAGGCTTCCCAGATAAGTGAGAGTGTGGTGAGTCTGAGGGAGAGCCTTTGGCTTCTTCCCACACGTGCTATGCGGATCCCTGTCCCCAACCCCTCCAAGCCAGTGACTGGCCTGAAACCTCAGGTCCCACTCACCAACACCCCCCCGGATCCTCTGACCTAAAGCCCACTGATTGAGTGGGAATTTCCCCGATTCTCTGGGCATCAAAGGTCAGTGAGTGTAGAACCTCAGGCCCGTCGTGCCTGAGATACATTTCCCAGGGATTA
>PVKA01054606.1:0-10693 GCA_004027165.1 Ctenomys sociabilis
GGCGTTCCCCAGGTGGGTGGGCCTGGGCTTTGGTGGGTTTTCTGGGCTCACAAAAGGATAGTGGATGATCTATTTCACTGAGTAGGCTGTACTGAGCCGGCCAGCTTGTGCTGGGTCCGGGTCTACAGGCCGTAACCCAAGAAGGCTGGGAAAGGTCCCTCTGGTGCAGTGGGCCTGGAGCCCTCACTCATAGGCCAGGGTGTGCTGGGTTTTGGTCCATAGCGTGGGACCGTGGATTGCTGAGAAATGTCCCTCCAGTGTGGCAGGCTAGGAGTTCTCACTCCAGGCTGACCTGCACTGGGTCTGGGGTTGTGGGGTGGGACCAGTAATCACCTGGAAGTGTTTCTCTGGCACAGTGTGCCTGGAGCTGTCACCCGGCCACGGGAGGTGACGGGCAGCTTAAGCCCTGGGAAATGTATCTCAGGCACGACGGGCCTGAGGTTGTACACTCACTGACCTTTGATGCCCAGAGTATCGGGGAAATTCCCACTCAATCAGTGGGCTTTAGGTCAGGGGATCCGGGGAGGTGTTGGTGAGTGGGTCCTGCGGTTTCAGGCCAGTCACTGGCTTGGAGGGGTTGGGGACAGGGATCCGCGAAGCGTGTGTGGGAAGAAGCCAAAGGCTCTCCCTCAGACTCACCACACTCTCACTGATCTGGGACACCTGGTGGGTCCTGTAAATTCGCTCTCGCTGGGAGAGCTTGACGTGGGATCTAGGAGGCCGCTGGAGTCAGCCACTGTCTCAGGGTGGTCTCTGGGGCTGGGCAGGCGCGGGCGGGATGGAGCAGTATGGCGGAGTTGGCCGCGTTGTCTCTGGCCGGTCTCAGGTGCTGGGTGGGGGCGGGCGGGATGGAGCAGGATGGCGGAGTCGGCCCTGCTGTCTCTGGCCGGTCTCAGGTGCTGGGCGGGGGCAGGCGGGATGGAGCAATATGTTCAGTTTTTCTTGTCTCATGCCGAATACATATAGTTCAACATAGCAATGGAATGAATGGATTTCACATGGAAACAAAATACCTCTCTGCATCCTTAGCACATCCAATTCATGAAAACACTGCCACATGGGCATGTTTCTCAATCAGATAACTCACAGATAGTTTTGTGTGGTCTGGGTAGAGTAGACTCACGTACATTGGGCTGAATTGGAGGTTTATCAACCTTGATACAGTTGACGTTTTGTCTGGATAAGCCTGTGTCGTGGGGAACCATTATAAGCATTGTAAGCATCACAGGATGTACCTGGCTTCTATTCACTAGATGCCAGTTACATACAATAAGTTGGGACCTCAGAATGATGTCTCCAAGCATCAGACAATGTCTCCAAGGGACCAACTCACCCTCAGCTGATAACTACTGGCATAGAAAGTTCTGTTGGAAAAGGGTGCTAAGAAATGTTGCCATGCGCAAGTCTTAGAAGTTAGACAGGGAAAATTGCCTTTGCTGAAAACATCTGCTACTATAACTATCCACTTCCATGCACTTTTCCAAATCTTGCTAATCCCTAGCTAAGGATCTGTCACCCATGGCAGACTTTTGAGCTTATCTTGGCTGCTAGTGCAGTGCATGAAGACTTTTGTGCCCTGAGTGAAGCTTCAGCTATGAGCCAACTCCAGACGCTGGGTTACATGATAGAGTCATATTGCAACCAGATGTTCCTGTCTTGAGGGGAGGTGTCCTGGAAGTCACAGATGACCCTTCTTCATAAGCCTGACCCAAACTATAGATGCAGTGGCAGAGAAGCTGTTGTTTCAGGTTTGGGATATTTTGTCATGTAGCAATAGGTGATCTTAGCAGAACTGGGCAGCTCATGGAGAGGTCAAGATTTGGACCCTAAATATATTGAGAATCATGAATTGTATTTTGACAACCAGGACATTGGAGTGTTGTTCCAAATGCAATTGTCTGGGAGGTTAAGGCACATCATACCTGAAAGTTGTTAGTATATATTTTAAGAAAGATGAGTCGAGTTTTCCATGAAAGCCAAGGAAAGTTGAATGACAAAAGAGGCAGAGGCATGAGAGAGATTTGGCAGTGAGCATCAAGGGTAAACGAGGGAAATTTAGGAGAATGGTGAGGTAGGAAGGTTATTGTGGAGCAACTATAGATTGAGGGTAGTTATGGGGATGTAGCTCAATGAGCAAGAATCTGGTATTTAATTTGTCACTCTTTCTTCAGCAAAGGTGAAGATTTGTGGAAATGTTGAATGTGCTAGACAGAGGCAGTTGGAATGAAGCAGGTTGCTGCAGTGCAGTGGTCTCCCTCTGCAGTGATATGCAGCAAATTCCAGCATAGGGGAGGCCACTGCATGGCCTGGTGAATCCCGACTGCACTGTTTAGTTGCGACATAGTTTGGGGAAACATTGCATATCTCCCAGGCATTGCTTCTTTCCTATGCACCTTTATTTTCACTGTGACAGATGCATCCCTGTCTGTGGGGGCACTGTTGCCCCATTGTGCATGTGTGTGGGCTGCGGTGGGCATGCAGCTCCCTGTTGGGTGTCTCTCCACTCTCCTTGGTCTTTTCCAGGGCTCTTTCATGCTATCACGCAATTGTAAATGATAAACTTAATCCAAGCAGTGACAAGAGAGTCACTGTAAAGCAAGGTCAAAATAAAACATGTAACATTGTTTTCAGATATTTTTTTCTGAACTTAAAGTAGAGAAAATTGAGCATTGTACAAAACCATTTTATTCTAGGAATCATAACTATATCTACTTCTATGTCAAATTTATCCCAACCCTTGCGGTAGTCAGCATACAATTTCTCTGTTGCTTTACATGTGTAATAGGATTAATGATGTTTGTTGTTTTGTAAGAATAAAAATATTGGGCAGGGGAGATGGCTCAGTGGAGTAGATGCTTTCCTGGCAAGCACAAACATCTGAGTTCAATTTCTGGTTCCACCTCCCCCCAAAGAATAAAAATATTTGCAAGACACTCAAAAATTAAAATAAGTGGCGTGATCCTCTTATAAGGTTGTGTTTTGAAGGACTTATAGTGTAGATGCATAGATTTATTTATAGATAATAAAAATTAGACTAAAGTAATAATGTGTCTCATTTACAGTACCTTTGCTAAATCTCATGGAAATATCTTAGTGCCTTTAAAACTGTGGGTGATACAAGGCCAACGTTGTTTCCATTATCTTGTGCTAATAATAAGAACAATATTATGAAGCAAATAATGATATCCTAGTCCCTCATATAAAAAATGACACTAATAACATGCCATCTGGAGGACTTGCTCTTTGTTGAGAAACTTAGATATTGTGCTGAAACAGTCTTAATAATACCTGGACTATCTCTTTCTCACACAGGCAGACTTCACATTTCACTATTTAACAGGCCCCACAACATTGTATAAGGCATTCATTTTTTTGCACCGCTCCCTGCACCTGTTGAGCCAGCGCTGGAGATGCAGAGATGCCTAAACCTGGAAGCTGCCCTTATCAGAGAGGCTGCAGGCTGCCTAGGCTGAGGCAGAGGGGAGAAGTCCTGGTCTGTAGAGGCAGGCATCAGATGGGCGAGGGAGAAGGGTGCAGGGGTCCAGTGGGGCACGAAAGGGAGACAGTGGTGACTTCCACCAAACCTGCATCTATGAGGCATTCATCAGATGAGAGGAGCAAGAAAGGAGAAGGAGAGCGCAGGTATCTTGGCAAAAGGAGCCTGTCAGAAAGCTGAAGCTTGTCACAGGGAGGTCACAGTGTGAGCATCAGGCAGCAGAGAGGCCAGAGGCTGGAAATATTTGAACAGTAGGAATGGATTTTATTTTTGAAAAGCTAAAATAAACATTTGACAGTCACGCTGCTCTATAAGTAATACTGAAACACTGCCATGGACAGAATGATGGAGGAAGTTTATCCTGACCCCTACTGACAGAGCAGGGAGCACGCGGTCGGTTCATCACTTCATGTCCGTGGGAGCTTCCTAGGACTTCTGTGGCAGTAGAGTTGGTTAAGTAAAGGGTTTTGACCCCCAGATTTCCTGAAGTTCTCCATCTTCCCCCACCCCAACATTCAACATTTCCCCCAGGCAAACTCAAACAAATATATCCCACAAAGCAACAGTAGTCTTTTCAGGCTGTGGAAATCCTCTTCTAATTATAATCAGGGGCTAGAAGAAGGTTACAGTCTGTAGAGACCTGTGGGGTCTTCTCACTTTCAGGGCATCTCCTGTTGAGCATCATGGAACCATGTTCTCCACCTAATACACTGCCAAGCAGCGTGTGGCTGTCCTATCGTTTGTCCTCAGTGTGGCAGCGATTTAACACAGACAGCCGCTGTCACTGTCCCCCCCTCAGTGTGCCAAGCTAACAATCACATGGGAAGAACTTACTTTACATGCAGCCTTTGTGCATGTCTCTGAGTATTGAGGGTAGCTGCCAAGTAACTGAAACTGTGTCTAGATACAGATGTTTCTATATTCAACAACATGGTTGGCTTTCTGGGCTGCAAAGTCAAATGCATGTAGTGTGAGTGCAGAACACACAAAACAAGGGAAAGAGAAGATGGTAAAATCTGGGAATGGGCTGCAGACTTCGCTTGGCATGGGGACTTGTTCACCCAAGTGCGGTAACTCAGCAGTATCATACCAAGAGTCAGACTCCAACTACTAACACTGTGCAAGAAGCCATGAACAGCACCCCTTTCATCTGTCTGCTGCCCTGCCCCTTGGGCTGCATGGAAGGGGTACCTCATTCAGATCCCCTTGCATACGTGCTAAGAACCAGCTCCTGACAGAAAGCTCTTATTAAGAAGAGAAAGAGGAGCCTTTATCTGTGAAATGCTTCCAGCAGCAGCTCCAGTTACCTATTACTATGTAAGAAATCACCCCATAGTGGAATGGCTTCCAACAGTAGTTTTTGTACTGTTCACCTTTCAGCAGCAGCCATGACTCATCAAACTGATTTTTGCTTGCAGCCTGTCATGTGATTTCAGTTGAATAGTGCTGTGGTTGCAGACCTTGAAAGACACAGTGTACTTCTGGGCTGGCTGCTTGTGCAGGCTGCAGGTGTCAGCTTCCCCAAGGCCTATCTGAAAGGTCTTGTGAAACCTTGAGTTTCCACAGTGTGGCTATTGAGACCCAAGAGGTTGTGCCTTAAGAGCAAGTATTCTGAATGATCCAAGTCAACTTAAATACCCAGAATATCACTCTTACTGCAATATATCAGCCCAAAGCAGCCTGGACTTGACCAAGAGAGATAGACCGTGCATCTTTCTAGACCAGTAAAATAGCCACCTTGCAAGAGAGGAAGTGGGTTAGGAGACACCAGTGAGCAGTTTTCTGAGTAATGTACTGGATCACTTCAGGGTATGCCTGGTCTGTCTGGATCATCTCTTGAAAAATGAACCAGATATTTATGGATTGCTGGGGCCTGCCTTGAGATTGCAACAGGGGCTAGAAAACCAGCGGGATTCTAGCATCTGTACATTAAATTCTTGCATATCAAATGTGTGTAAGGACATGTCCTAATGCAGGCTAGAGAGACATTTTTGAATATTTTGATGGCCCAAGGGAGACGTACTCAACGTTTTTGATAAGGGACTAGATAATGTGCAATTTGGGCTTTGTGGGACTCATGGTCTTTGCTCTTGTAGTGTGAAAGGACATGGGACAACAATAAATGAGTGAGCATAGCTTTGTTTCATTGAAATTTTACCAAAGCAGATGACAGGTTTGACCTAGGGGCCCTGTTTTGCCTGATCTCTTCAAAGGAAGAACGTTTTCCTGTTTTGTTTTATTGAATCAATAGTGAACTTGATAATAGAGAAGGCCCATGAGGTGCATAGTCATATTTGACTATGGATTCACAAGTCACCTTATGTTATGGTTTGTGTCTAGTTTTCCTCCCAAAACCTCATGTAAGCTATGGGGCAAGAGCAGTGAGTGGCTTAAGGAGTGGGGCCAGAGGACCAGGGAAGTGCCCAAGGAGCCAGGCCAGAGAGGCACAAACCATTAAACTGACTAGGCTGGGCTTCCTGAGAGAGTTGGAGGAGGTCATCCTGGACACAGCAGTGCCTCAACCTCTCCTCCAGCGTCTTGAAATCTCCAGTAACTATGAGCTAACCTTTTCTTTCCCCATTTTGAGTGTTGGGTATTTGTCCCAGCAATAAGAGAAGATCAACTAAGATAGAATTTGGGACCAGAGAAGTGGGGTCATTGCTGCAGCTATACATGACGATATGGATTACAAGCTTATGGGAAGAGATAGGAAAGGTGTTACCTACAAGAGAAGTTCTGGAACAGCTTCAGCTGTTCTGTAGGATAGATTCTGGTCAGAGCTCAGACCAGAAGACTGATAGAAAATCTGCCTGCAAGGACAAGGCTGGGGAGGTTTCTGCTGGGAAGAAGGACTGCACTGGTTGTTGGATTCCAGATCATTTGTGTTTTGGCATGGCCAAAAGTTTGTCTGAATTTTGCCCATGTCCAGAGACTTTGCCTGAGATTGAGATTAAGCATGGTGGACTGAATAATTTTTCAAAGAAAATCTCAAAGCAGTCAAATATTGGGACAGTGGTATGGTTATTTTGGGGGGCCTTTTATAGTCAGATTTATGTTGAGAATGAAGAGTAAAGAGCCCTGAAGAATGATCTAAAATGTTGTGAGTTTGGCTAGAAAAGAAGCTCCAATAGAGCCATGGAATGCAAAGGTAGAAAGGAGATCTCCATTGCCCAGGAGGAACAGGATTGTGGAAAAGATGCTTTGAAGGTGTCACAGGAGGTGGCAGGTTCTTGCTCTTAGCAGCCTCAGAATTGCAAGGGTGAGAGACTTTGCTTTGAGAAGAAAGCTGCAAAGCCCCATGTTCTAGAAAGAAGGGAGTGACCACACCAGGTTCCAGAATGGAGGCAGCTGTCACATCAGATTACAGAATGGCACCGGCACAGAGAATTTGTTTCTTGGAATCAAGTTCAGAGTGCTCAGTGACCCAGGCACTCGACCCCTGCAGCCAAGAGAGAAAAAACCTGGCTATTGTTCCAGCTGGCAGCAGACCTTGGCATCATCCATGTGGCATTGGTTTTAGGTGCATTCAGAATGCAGGAGTTCTGAGGTTAAGAAGGCTTCCACCCAGATTTCAGAAGAAAGTGTGGGAGGCCAGGCATTGTGTCCCTGAGGGAGCAGTGTGTGAAGCTGTGAGAAGCCTACTCAGTGGAATTCCCAGAAGTTTGGAAAAGCCAGGAATGTGGATCATCTAAGGGAAACTACAAATAGGGATCAAAACCTGCCTAAGAGAGAAGCCGTGAGAGCTACAACCACCAGAAGTACCCTAGGAGTGGAGCCACATGGAGCTCACAATTTGCCACAGATTGCTTTGAATGTTCCACATGGAACTGCAGGACTTAATGTTCGCCCTGCTGGATTTTGGACTTGTTTTGGCCCCAATGATTTGTTTCCTTCTGGGTATATCTTTTGGAATGACAATGTTTATCTTGTGCCTTTGAAGGTTGGATTCATTTAACTTCATTTGTACAGGGGCACACAGTTGAGAGTGTGCCTTGGACCCTGGAGGAGACTTGGGACTTGGACTTTTTGGCAATACTTAAACTGTTGGGACTTTGGCAACTACTAGAGGTGGACTAAAATGCCTTTTAGACAAAAGGATGTGCATGAGACTTGGGGTTCTGGAGTAGAATGTTATAGTTTGTGTCTAGTTGTCTCCCCAAAGCCTCATGTAAGTTATGGTGCAGACAGTGCTGGAGAAGCAACCAGTGGCTTGAAGGGTGGGGCCAGAGAGGTGCGAACCTTTAAACTGGCTAGCCTGTGCTTTCTCAGAGAGGTGGAGAGGGTCATCTTGGACACGGTAGCACCCCAGCCTCTCCTCCAGTGTCTTGAAACCTCCAGTAATTGTGAGCTAAATAAACCTTTCCTTCCATAAGCTTGAGTGTCAGGTATTTGTCCCAGCAATGAGAGAAAAGTAACTAAGCCACCATAGAGTATCTCCTGAATATGCAGCATAATGCTCGTGTGTAAAACAGGAACTTGATATCTGTAAGTCAGATGGCCCTCAATCATTAATTGAATTCCAGTTGTTGACACCGCAGTATATGAATTTTAGGATTTTCTAGCTCATTGATGCTTGCATTGACTATGCTTATTTTCATGACAATGGAGCACACACTTCACTGTAAAAGTGAAAGTGTTAAACTTTGCTTCATTATGGAGGAGAAATTCACATTTATGATGGAATAGTTAGAGATCATAGAGTGTAAGTAAGCTGCCTTTATAATATGGTTAACAACAAAAGGAAAAGAAGCCTCTTGGAATGTTGTGTCCAAAAAGTTTCCTTTTTTCTACAGCAGGATTTCTTCAAATGAAATCACTATTATAGTATAAGTGTAAGACAGAGAAACAGCAAAATGTATGAAATAGGGCAGTCTAAGTTAGATTGTCAGCATCTGTTCATTGCATAACCATCTAGCTCTTAGAGACCTGCCAGAACTCTGATAAGTGTAAGATAAACATTAAAATTTCATTTGCATTGAATTTTCTTTCTTCCTTTGAGTGCATTACAAATAATTTTCTAAAGAGATTAACAGATGACAGTGTTTTTATATAAGTTGTGGAGTTAAGCAGCAGCATAAAAAGGAAGGCTTATACGGAAACATATTGGAATTTGTGTTCTCTTATTGGTGAAGAAGTTTTGCATTAGAAAATCACAAAAAAACTTGCAATCTTGACACATAAGCAATAGACAAACTATAAACCTATTTAGCTGAGTTATAAATAAACTGTTTCAGAGGACAGTGGAAATTTTAATTCAGATAATTATTCAGAATATTTCTGTATGTTATTTTATACAAATGTTCTTAATTTTGTATTAGTGAAATATTCTTTGAATAAATGATCAGATTTTTAAAGTCTATTTTAGAAATTATGAAAAAATATTTTTCCCATTATCAGACAAGAATGCTTGAAAGCCAACAAAAATAACTGTAGCCAGGTTTCATTTCTTATTCTACCATTAAGGCCTGGTGTGTGCTAGTGCCATGGGGAGGAACACAGCATTGCTGCCCGAATCAGAGTTCTTCCCAGGAGTCTCCCTGTTAGTAAACAAGGTACCTAAGCCCATCTATAAAATCCAGCCCATCCCTCTCCCCAACAGCATGTAGTAAGAATTCCCCAGGAAGGCCCAGAGTGGGAAAAGAAGGAGGTAAGGAGAAACGGGAAAGAAGACCTGAAAAAGTGGAGAGATATTCTTTACATATGCAGATGTGAGTTTGCTGCTACAAGACTTGGCATCATTGTAGAATCCTCAGTGGGGTACTTTGGCATCTGCATGATTGCTGCCTTCCTCAGTGCAAACCAGCTGTGGGGTGCAGGCGGCGCAGCTCCACCCACTGGAATCCGCTGCTCCTCTGGCATCTGGAATGGAGCTTAATTTCTAGCTGGTTACCAAATGTAACTATACACACAATTTACTGATATAAGTATTATCAGACTGTTTAGAGATCCTCAGTGGTGTATGTGGACATACGGGTGGGAGAGAGGAGTAGGATGAATGTGCTAAAAGGAATAATGTCTTAGTTGGAGAGTTGCTGAGAACTAAGGTGTCTGGAATGATGACCTGTTTTAACCATCTTTGAAATGAGAACTTTTGTGTGCGTGTGTTTACATTATTTTATTTTTATTTTTTAAAATTAATCTTATTGAGAAAGAAATAGCAATGAAACAGTTTCAAAACAGGTCAGTAGGACAGTTACAATAATTAATACATTGCATATTGCTGTCTTTATTGTAGTAATTATTCATAGGACAAGATGCAGATATGATATCTCATCTAAACACTATTAATACAAATCTTTCTTCTCATTGAACTAACTATATATCTATCCTAACTGATTTGTATATACAGATATATACACATTTGTAGTGAAATATATATATTTGTAGTATATATATTTATGTATATATTTCCTTTGTAGTGAAATATATATTTCACTACAAAATGGTCCTTTATTTTTATGTTTTAAATATATATTTCATAAATATATATATATATATTTCACTACAAAATGGTCCTTTTTATATGTTTTATATGTATATAAAATACATATATTTCACTACAAAATGATCATTTATTTATATCCCCTTTTTTTTAGTTTTGTCAGAGATGGGTATTCCATTGCCATTCAAATACTGTAGGTGCATGAATTCAACAAAGTAATTCAATATAGTCCAATAGTCTATAATAGTGGTGGATTATCCACAGAACTGTCAATGTCAGAAGTTGTTGACTTGAGCCTTTTACAGTTCAGCATATTAATATGGCTTACTTTTTATGCCTCGTGTTTATACATTTTGCTGGATGGTTAAGACCAAGGTAAAACAAGCCCTATATAACAAGAAATGTAACTTTTGTCTCTGCCAAGGCCAGTCAAATCCCCTCAGGATTTACCCGGAAACCATGTACAGCAGTTTGTAGATCTTTTGTCAGTGTCATCTGGATAGCTCAGCTGTCTGTTCCACTTCTATGATGCGTTCTCCTTCTATGTTTTCAGTCCAGCTTTTCCTCACCTGCTGTTCCCCAAGTGCAGCTCTTTTTACTAGGCCTTATTTATTGGAGACAGAATTTTCTCCCTTACTGTGGTTTATCACAACTCTAAGGGGACTTAGCAATTGGTCATAAAAAAAAAAAGAAATCAGAGCTTTGCTTGCTTGGGGCTTCCTGCATCCATATCATGCTTTGCTCAGGATCACTAA
>PVKA01054607.1:0-10693 GCA_004027165.1 Ctenomys sociabilis
AGGAAGGAGGGAAGGAAGGAAGGAAGGAAGGAAGGAAGGAAGGAAGGAAGGAAGGAAGGAAGGAAGGAAGGAAGGAGGGAAGAAAGAAACCACTGTCCTGGGGCAGCTGGCATGAGCTGGCCCTAGAGGAGTAGAGAGTTGGAGTAGAGGACATCTGAGCCTTGCTTTCCTTCCCTAGAAGCTGAGAGTCACAGACCCCTCCCTCCCGAAGCCCAAGGGCACATGTGGGGTGACCCCACATCTACAGGAGAGGCTTTCAGGGCACACAGTGTCCTCTGGTTTGGCTGCCACCAAGTGCAGATTAGAAGGTGTTCAGAGGACAGGGCTGAGGGGTGGGGAATTTGGACTCAGGAATGGGTGAGGTAGGAGCTATTCCTACCCCCTTTCCACCATTTCAAAGCTACACGGCAGAGGAAGAACCCGAAACTCTCTGCCAAGCACCCTAGAATCACTGTCCCTTACTGCTAGGTTTCACAGAACGATTGGTAGCACTGAGCACTCTTCCCAGTAGACGATGCCAGCCTAACTGGATGGCACAGGGGGACGCCAGACAGAGTGGAGGCTCCCAGGTGGGCCGCGGCCTCTTTCCTGGCACTCATTCCTGAGTTCTGACATGGGACGTGTCCCTGCTGTGATTTTTTGGCCTGTGTGTGACAAACTGTTGTTCCTACTTCTAAACCAGTCCTGAATCTTAACTTTGGCCTTGGGGAGAACTCTCATCCTGGGTCCTGGCTTGGTGGCTGCCAGGATTCCAACTGGTGACACAAATCGATTCTTACCTCAAAGTAAGACGATGGGAGATGCCTGGGTAGCAAAGAAATCCTCAGCTTTCCTCAGAGATTCCTGGAGCTTTTCAGGTACTGTAGTTCACAAGTCTCAAAGGATTTGGGGTGGTGCCTACCAGGTTTCTTAAAGGAATAAGATACTCCAAGCTTGCTACTCATAGCCCGCTCTTGCCCTCTGTTTCATCATTGGGTTCTGAGTCATATACCTAGAAGGCTGGCTGGCCTTGCCACACACTCTCACTCATCCCAAGGACACTCACTGGTTGTTCCCTAAGTCATCGTTCTGGACTTAAGAGAAAGTGTGGACATGTGGCCCAGATAGGGATAGTGGTTTTCAAATTATGGCAATGGGCTTCCAGTTTTAAACAAAACTGTGTTCATTTTCTAAGACTTCCACAACAAGTTTGACCCACTTGGTGACTTCAGTAACACATAAGTATTTCATGGCTCCAGAGATCAGAAGTCTGAAACTAATTAGCCAACAGGGTCATGTTCCTCCCAGAGCTCTAGGGGTGGGTCCTTCCCTGTGCCTCCCACCCTTGGTAGGGCCAGGCGCTCTTGTTCGTGACTGTTCTCACCTGGCCTCCTCTTTTTTCACCCCCTCTGTGTGTGTCCATTATAAGGATGCTTGGATTTCTGGACCTACTGCTTGAATCCAAGATAATCTCATCTCAAGATCCTTAACTGAATTATATCTGCAAAGGCCTTTTTCCAAACAAGCTCCCCTCCCTCTGCACCTAGCTCCACCTACCTGCCGGCATCACTGGTTATATAGGCCACACACAGCCTCAGGACCAGCCAAGGCCAGGTGACTGTAGAACAGGGTGTCAGGCTCTGCTTTGGTGACACCATGGTCCTTCTGCTTGTGGTACAACCATCGCCAGTCTCCACCACCACCCCCAGAAGTCAGCAGTTTTCTTCATCTCACTGTGACAAGTGAAAATGTCTATGGGCAAGGCCAAGGGTTCTCTGGGGACCACATTGCCCTGTTGAACCACTGCTTTAGAGGAGCTATTCTCTCTCTCTAGCCAGCAGGCCAAGTATCAGAGCTACATAGTTGTTCTCCTTATAACAACTTCTTAAAAAAATTGAAAAGAAGTCCATATTGCTATGTGTCCCGGTACCTGTGGGAGGAGTCCAACAACCAAATATGCTGACAGAATCAGGCTCTTTTCCTTCACAACTGTTTCCTCCTGGTTGTTGTCTTCATGCACAGCCAGGAGTCATTGGCCCACCATGTTTGTTTTAAGAACAAGGACAGTGGCACCAGTTTTGTGGGCCTCAGGGACCTCTGCTGGTCCCTCTTCTACATGGCCAAGGGTGGTATGAAGACCAGGCATCCACATGACCATCTGCCCCACTGCCTTCCTAAGAGAAGACATTGCTAGTAACTCTTCTCCCTGTTGTCCAATCTGAGTTGGAATCTGAGCTGAAATAGTTGGCAAATTTCCCCATAGGAAAATCACTGTCTGCAGTGAGATTTTCTACCCCTTGGACTGAGACACAGGGAAGTCCTGGGAATCTTGAGCAGAACAGTGTGGGCTGCCAGGCCCAACACGACCTTTGGATGGGACCTCCCTCCCCTGCCCTCTTCCTATACTGTCACTTCTGTGCCTTTGGGACAGTCAATGAAGACTCACATTCCTCTGTGTCCCTGGCCTGTTGGGAGACTTAAGATATTGGTGACAGTTTGCTCAGGTGAAAAGTCTTGGAACCTTAGACTCAAGGACCATCTTGTCTACCTTCCTGCCACCCCACACAAGTTCTGTCCTCTTCCAACCCAATATCTGCACACACCCAGTCCTGAACATCTGTGGTGGTAAGAGGCTCACGACCTCCTGAGACAGCCCGTCCATCTGTGCTACTGCATCTGCTTCATGAGAACCACATCTTACATCTGCTTTCAGCTCCTGCTACAAACATGCATAGAGCACCTTTTGCCATCATGGGTCTTATACGTGTTTCCTGCTCATTCTTTCTGAGGCTAACCTTCCCTGCTCATTTGGCTATTGAGTGGCCTTGTGAATGCTTCTCTCTCCCAAGATGCCTTCCAGTGGATAATCCAGTACAGCATGGCCTGGCTCACTGTGCATTCTGGGACAACCATGTGAGACTGTAGGGCCACCCCCCTATCAGTGTCATCCCTGGCAGAGACATGTAGTAAACTCTGTCTCTGGCATTCTTCCTACCTCCAAGAGCTGGAGCCCCCAACCTCCCCCAGCCTGTCCTCAAGTTCCTATATCGGCCACATTTTACCCCAGCAGCTCACAGTCCTGGCTTCAGCCTGTTTTGTTGATTTCTGAATCTTGATCTATCTGCAATGGGTATAACAGACCAACATCTTCATTGCGAGTATAGAAAACAGAAGGGCCAGGGCTGCCTGGCACGCTGTGGTGCCTGCGACCTTCAGCCTGCGTGACCTCCCTGTGCCTGCTGTGCCGGTTTGCAGTGGTTCATGCAGTGTGAGCCCAACACGAACACGTTTCCTCCAGGCCCAGGCCCAGAACTACAGAGGAAGTGAAGTCGGCCTGGCATGACATTTTCCTGCAGAGTTCTGTGGACATATGACAACAAGGGCTCCCTTCTCACAGAACATAAATCCTGGACTTAATCATCCATCCCCAGATTTTGCCAGGCTTCAGAACCATCAGCCATCATGTGAGCAAGCAGCGGTGTCCCCCTTCATGATAAATCGGGGTGAAATTGGCATTTCACATGTACTTTGACTGTTTTTCATTCTTCAAACCACCGCAAGGGCACTGCCAGAGGTGAGGATTGGAAAGGGTAAGAATGCAGCTGTTCGTGCTGCTGGTTCGCCTGGCTGTCAGCTCTGCTACCTGCTTGTCTCAGTTAGGCCCTGGGGACAGCAGCCCTGCCTCCACCCAAAAGGGATTTCTGCAGCTGCAGCCCATCCATGTGCCTGGTTGTCTGTCCTGCTGGACTCAGGGTGCAGTTTTTTTGTTTGTGTTTTCTTTTGTTTATTTGTTTTAATATTTTAGGGAAGGATCTACAGGATGTTCAGGGTCTCACTACTAGGTTGGACTCATAGTGATCCACCTTGTTTACCGCCTCCTAAGAGCTGGGATTACAGGCATGCACCACCACACCCAGTCTCAGTTGCCATCCCAGTGCACCCTGGGGGCCAGGCCCGCCAGCAGGTCTGGGGATCGAACCTCTGTACCTGCTTGCAATTGCTTTAATTCACTGAGTTATTTGGCTGGCCCTAGGATGCAGTTTTGATGGTGGAGTTTCTGTGCTATGACAGAATCCCAGCTTTTGTCCCTGTCTTGTGTTCTGGCCATGAGTGCTGTCCTTCTGCCCTTTGCCCCTTGGTGTGGCCTCCTGCTCAGGGCTCTGGACCTGAATCTATGGATAGAAAGCACCTGCCACTCAGTCACCTCCCTGCCCCCAGGGCCTGATGCAACCCACTGGTCTCCTGGACCCCATATGTCAGCTGACAGCTGGGGCAGCTCCCCCTGACCTCCAGAGTGTGCTCTGCAGGAGGCCCCAGGCTGGCACCCATCCACCCTGGCATCTGCAGATGCCAGCCACAACTGTGACAGGCTCAGGTCAGCCTGGGCATAGGCTACAAACTGGGACACTCTGATGGTCTAGACTGGAACAGATGTTGGCAAGTTGTATGCAGCTTCATGTGGCCAAGCGGAGAGAGCATGAGGTTGGTGAGCCCAAGGCTGGGTCCGGGTGGCAGAAGCCTTCTTTCCTTTTATGCAAGGTTTGGAGAGGGTTTTCTTCTTGACAGGTACGGGTGAGAACACTCGCCAATGATCACAGAGGAGCTAGTGGTCCGCCCTGCCCCAGGCCAGCACTACCTTTCCTAGGTACAGAGACCCTCTTCCCTTGAGGTAAGACACACCCACCAGGCAGAGAGGCTTCCCTGGTATCCAAAGGCATCTGGCTCCCTCTGGTGACACTGTGAAGCATCTAAGTGACTGGAACACACTAGTAGAGGGGAGGAAGGGTGAAGTGATTCCCAGAAGTCCCCACACCACCACAAGGAAGCCAGGAGTCCCAAGCAGAGCCCCATGTGACTAAATCCAGTTCCATCTCCCTCAGGTCACTCAGCTCCACAGCAGCATCAGGTGGGCCATGTCAGAGCGGGATCTTCCAGCCCCTGCAGAAGCTGGTTTCTGAGATGTGCGGGAGGGGCCTCCCATCTCTCGGGCAGTGGGAGGAAGTGAGAGGCCCTGTGGGATCCAGGATCCTGGACCTGCAGGCATATGCACACTCTTCCACCTCAGTTAATTCAGGAGGCAGGAGATGCAGCTGTGTGACATGGTTTGCTGGGTGCCATGCGTAAGGCAGCTGGTCTCTGGCAGGTATTTAAGAAGGCCTTTTGTGGTTATCGGCAGTGGCATCAGTGGACTGGAAATCATGAGATTTCTGTTTGTGAGTAGTGTGGACTTAGGTCACCGTATCCCCAGTGGGTGAGCCTCTGGGCACGAGGTACCCGAGAGGGACAGTGTTCTCACCAAGGACTATGACTATTGCTGTGGGAGCTGCTCGCTGGCTCTGGGCCTATCCCCAAGGAAGGCTGAGGTAGGGCCTGGCCTCTGACTATCTCCCCTGTGTATCTGGAGTTCTGCAAGCCTCAGCAACCACAACTACTGCACTTTGTACGGCAAGCTTCCCTGACCCCAGGGAAAATTCATGATAGCGTCCCAAATGCTTTGAAAGTGCAGGCTGTGCCTGTGACACATAGCACCTCCCAGGGCCACGTCCTTGTGTCCTTGTGGGCTCGTTCCTCCACATCACCCACGATGGTACCTTTCCAGATGACCACAGTGCCTCCCATGATGACACCAGGCACTTCCAATTGGGGTCCAGCCCAAGGCTCAGTTCAGCTAAATTGCCTCTGCAAAAGGCTTCTCCCACATAGGCTTACATTTTGAGGCGCTAGAAGTCAGGGTTTCAACGTATGGATTGGGGGAGAATCCCTGTAACTCCTAGCAGGAGGGAAGGAGGGCAAAAGTGACCCATTTTATCCACTGATTGCCAAGGGTCTGATCCCAAGCTCTGCTTACCCTCCACTGCCCCCTGCTGGAGGCTGGGCCAGCAGGCTGACCTTAAGCACAAAGAGGGCACGTCCTTGGGCAGAGAGCCTCAGGGGTAGCTTCTGCGGGGACAGTGCCACGTGGTGCCCGTGGGAAAGTGGCTTTCTCACTTCACCAGAGCAGCCTTGCCTTTCCTGGGTAGCAGCATTGCCTGGGGCCGTGTGGGCAGTGGAGTCCACATCATGAGCTCTGCTGCCCATAAGAGCAACAGCCCAAGCAGATACCCCATAGCCAGTCAGTCAGAGTGGCCAGGGCCTGTCCCTGGAGGAGAAGAAAAGTTGCTGCCAGCTGCACCCTACAGAAGCCTGACCACGAAGGATGACACTCATCCATAACCCAAGCTTCCTAGCTCTCTTAGGCCTGGTTGGGACTTAGTTCACAGCTCAGCAGCGAGCCACAGTGTCCTTGCTTCAAGTACTGCCCCTAAGGGAAGGAGGACACTTGTAACAAATGCAGGCGCCCTCCTTGAGCCTGTACCATGTCAGCATGCCTCGTCCATGGAACGTGGCCTTTGTATCCAGGCACCCTCTAAGCAGAAACTTAAAAAAAGCAAGATGCCATGGTGACAAGAGAAGAGGAAGGCAGAGAGGGGAGCTCCAGGAGGGCTTGATCCCCTTCCAGGGGATCTCTTTATGAAACACGAGAACTGGTGGATTGGACTTGGAGAGCAGGTGTGATGCCCTGACCAGGCCTCCGTCCCTGTGCGCACAGAGGTAACAGCACACGCGACTGCTTCTGCGGGCTGCACAAGAGTTCGGGCTCTGCCACCATGCAGGGTGACCTCAGTCTGGCCACGCTCACTGAGCAGTGCCCCTTGGCCTTGCTGGGCAGGCACGAGGTGGGGCCCACGTCCTTCCCTTCCCCCGTGTGCCCTTAGATGCCTTGTAGAGAGCAGTTGCTTCCTTGTGCTCCGCTCTAGAAATGAAAGCTCAGGTTAGGTCAGGAAGGGCAAAGCGCTCTGTGACCTGAGGTTTTCCATCCGCTGTCTGAAAGCTCAGCGGAGAGCTAGGAGGAAGCCCCGCGCCAGGCAGTGAACCCGACCAGCTAGGCCAACGCCTCCATCGCAGGAACTCGACCTTGCCAGGCCAGTTTAAGTTCCCCAGGTGATTCTGGCAGCCCGGAGAGGCCGCGCTGTATCTGCCCTGAGGGGAGCCGGGTGTGACACGGTGGGCGGGGTCTGTGAGCCTACTGGCCACACACTGCTTCCTGCTGTGTCTAGATCGGGTTTTATTCATGCATGCCTAATGAAGAAAGCTCTTTATAAGAGTAGAACGTTCAGCCTGTAGCTCTCGAGGCAGAGGATACATTTGGACAAACTGAGGGCGCGGGAGGAATGCGACTTTCTGACAAGATTTGAGCCAGGGAGTAAAGAGTAAAGTCGGTCAAGGGCCTGGAACCGCTCTTTTCCAGGCTAGTGCTGCCCTCTAGCGGGGAGGAGCCACAACCAGCTAGAGTTTCCTCATCAGTGGAGGGGACTGTCCAGGTTCAAAATGACTCCAGCTAAGGAAAAGACGCTCGGGGAAGGAAGCCAGTCCTACCACCCTCCTTCCTAGACTCATCCTTTCTGAGGTACAGAGATCATTAGGACGCATCTGGCCTGTTGCAGGCATTGGAAGCTTTGCTTGCATGGTGCTCCATCCCCTCTGTCCCCCAAGGTAGATATTTCAGGCTCAGTGCTGGGAAGCAAGTCATCCTGAAGTTGCAAAGAGAACCAGGATCCCAGCCCGGTTGTAATCTGGCGTACCTTATTCTAAGCCCCCTCCACTACACCAACAGGTCTGTTCTTCCTGGCAGGACAAGTCCTCCGGGTCTGACGTCACGTCTGACCCATCATCAATGTGCTGCGTGGTCTAGAAGTGACTGACTGACCCTTTGGATTTCCACGTTCTCATCTACAAAAAGAACATCCAAATACTTAGCAAGTAACCCTGAGTGTCATTATTTGACCAAAAGGAGATCAGAAAGGATAGACCTAAGAAAGTGGTTGTGTTGAGATGGCAGAATAATGCTGGCTTCTCTACTTCCTAATTTCAATGCTTTTACAGTTGGACAAACCAAAAGATTAATTAGACTGCTCCCCTTCCAAGGAGGCAGGAGTATTCACCCCACTGGCCAGCCCAGGGAGCTGCTCTAGAAGAGAAAACTGCTTTGCTTTGTTTTCTTTGCTTTGCATTTGTTTCAAGGCAATCTCAAGATCCCCCAAGAAACCTGCAGACTTCCCCAGAAGGGGTCTGAGAGTTCATTAGGTGTAGAAGCCGGGGCTTTGCCACTCCCCTACCCTGATCAGTGACCTTTCCATCACATCTAAGAAGCCAGGGCTGTCACCAGAGACCTCGGTGTCCCCAAGTACCCTCCAGGGAGATGGACTGGGAACTGGGCCAGGTGATCCATCAGTGCATTAAGCCCCACCCCCAACTGAGCTATGTCCTCAGCCATTTTTGAGTATTTTTGGGTTTGAAGCAAGATCTTGGCAAGCTGGCCAGGCTGTGCTGAGCTTGCAGTCCTCCTGTCGCAGCCTCCCAGAGTGCTGTGATTAACCCCCCCACACACACATACACACACACACACACTCATAAGGGCAACCAGAAAGGCCAGACATGTGCAGGTCCCTGTCACCCACACCTCAAATTCAGTGCATTGGTTTAATTCCCATCTTGAGAAAAACAATTGGGAATAAACGTCGACACTTGTTTCTTGGATTTCATCTTGAAGGAACTCTGTTGATTTTTTTAAAATTACTTTTACAAAATAAGGGCTACATGCAGAAGGGCACATGTAATGGATAGCAACACTACTCTGGCCGTGTGAGATGCCCACATGTGCTGGTTTTATAAGGATGGCGGTTACAGTGCACCGAGCGCTTACCCTATACTGGGCACTGTGAGAAGTTGCTTCAACCTCAGTCCTGTGAGGCAAGCACTGCTATGGAAGCTATGGCAAGCACTCTTACTGGAAGTGGTCCAGTAAGAGTGGAACCCAGAGAAGTGGAGGCATCCCCCGTGTCACCTAGCTGGGGTAAATAGGCCCTGGCCATCGGCTGCTGGTTGGTGTCCTCAGCTGCCGTGCTGGGCACCCTCTGTATGTACCATGTGTCAAGTTGGTCACTAGGATGCATGTGTTTCTTTGAAAGTGGAGAAAATGGGTTTTGTGTTTAATCTGTATGTTCTCGATGATGATGATGAAGAAGAAGAAGAAGAAGAAGAGATGATGAAAAGAAGAAGAACAACAACATAGGGGGAAAACATTATACACAGATGAATCATTAAAAGGAAACAAGAAGGGGCCAGGGAGATAGCTCAGCCACATAAATGCCTGACTGGCAAGCACAAGGTCCTGGGTTCAATCCCCAGTACCACAAAAAGAAAAAAAAACAAGAAAGTTGTTTCTTTATACAAATCTGTGTCTGTCATGTTCTATAAATAAGCATCTCCTACATAAGTGACCAAAAAAGTAAAACTCATGAAGTAGAAAAGAAAAATTCTGCTGCTAGAAACTTCAACAAAAATCAAAGTACTCTCTGTGTTCCTGGACCTGGTGCCGAGTCAGAGACCCCTTAGGTGCCAGATTGTTGTCAGCCTACTTTGCAGATGGGAAACAGGCCGAGAAGGGCTAACAGCTCTCTCTAGTTGCAGAGTACATAGGGCACTAGGAGAAGGCCCTGGGTCTGGGAGTGACCAGTCTGGCTTTGCCTTCAGTGACATAAAGAGTGCAGGCCACCAGGTGGCAGAGCCATGCTGCTCTGGGGTCTGCCTGTGCCCCTCATTCCTGGTCAGCTTCTCACAAAGAACCATGTCCTGTGTCACTTTAACAGAGCAAGTGGGAAAGGCCAGTGTTTTCGTCACAGAGTGGCATGCTGCACTGCAGCCAGCCAATGTGGCATCCTGCAGAGGGGACCTTCAAGTGCACAAGCTGGCTGCCGAGGGAGTGGGCATCCACGAGTCAGCATCCCCATGTTGCGGCACAGGGCAGAGCATCAGTAGAAACTGACATGTGTATGGACCTGGATCTCATGGCTGCAGTGACGCTCTGAGTACACAAAGCTACACAGGCTTTTGGATGCTACTGAAGTTTTGCTGAAGTGATCGATGTGTGCACCTACAAAGAGTTTCTAATCCCTTGTTTCCTTGGGGACACTTGGGTTCATCAGATTCTTCAACCAGCTGAAGATGTAATGTTCTCCCACTGGGGTTTGAGTTTATATTCCTCTGAATTATAACGAGTATGTTTTTATATTTTCTTGTTCATTTGGATTGCCTCCTTTGTTCCAGTTTCTGGCCCCCCTTTTTTTAAAAAAAAACTTTTGCCTTTTTTCCATTAATGCATAGAAATTTTAGATAATCTAGATGCAAGTCCCCTTATTTTTTTTTTTTAAGATTTGATTTGTTTATTTCCAGTTAAGTGACAATAGTAGTACTATAAAATACAAAACAGCAATACAAAGAAACACATCTAGCTGAGAGCACTATTCAATTGCAAAGCCAAATCCTGGATTTAAATCTCTTTTGCTACCTTTTATCAAAATTTATTTCTTCTTAAATTTGAAAGTTTCCTACACATAAAAAAAATCTATTAAGGCCAGTTTCCTTATTCAAGCCTTGTTGTTTAAATGCGTCAGTGGCGAAAGGGTACTATCAATTTTTTTTTTATTTAGTTTTATTTTATTGAAATACAAATGTCAATCAGACAGTTTCAAAACACCATAACTATACAGAGTCAATGAAATAATACATTGCAAACTGTTTTCATAACGTTTTGGTATTGTACAAGGTGCATACATGATATTATATTTACAGGTATTTATGTAGCTGAATTATATCAAAGATTCAATAATTATTT
>PVKA01054608.1:0-10690 GCA_004027165.1 Ctenomys sociabilis
AATGCAAAGGGACATCGTGTATATGCGGCATTTATTTGGCGTTTTTCTTTTTCTCTTTCCTTTGCAATTACGAAGCCTGCTTGCATGGGGTTTCCCCTGCCACAGCAGACCCACCCGTGGGCATTATTACCGTGTCTTGTAAAGGGTCAGTTTTGTTCCGCAACATGCAGAGTGCTGTTCTCAGCCTCATTTTTCCAGAAAAAAAAAAAAAAAAAAAAAAAAAAAAAAAAAAAAAAAAAAAAAAAAAAAAAAAAAAAAAAAAAAAAAAAAAAAAAAAAAAAAAAACCAGAGGAAAGGGGGAGGATTAGGGGACCAAAGACATTCCTTTGTCCATATTGGCCTCCTAGTTTAAGCCTGTATTACTTTGACTTTAAACTCCCCTTTGGTATTACTTGGAATTGAAGAATTTGGTATTACTCAAATAAAAAACATACCTGTCATTATCATCTGGCAATAGCTCCATACTTTGAGTTCTACGACTGTTACCCAGATGAAATCTGTCCTGTCTTTTGTTTATATCCCCCCACTTCAGCACCCTCACTGCCACCTGTCCTTCAGCCACGAAGTCCTTGATTCACTGGTACCTGGAGGACAGTCTCTTTCCTGGTCAGGTCAGTCAAAAACATGTGCAGATGCTAAAAACATGATATATTTTATGCGTTTGACATTTTTACTGCATTTTTCCCTCAGAAGTTAATTCAGTTTTACTGTTGAAGAAAACTGTCATTTCACTCTTAAAAAAAAAAAAAAAAAGAACACTTTGCTGTGAAAAACGGCAACATTTTTCCCTAGGGCAAAATAGTGGCTTGTGAGTCCCCTAAAAAGAAAACTGAAACGTGACATGAAGCCATCATATTCATACGAGCAGCCTGTTTTTTCTCCTTTTTTTTTTTTTTCAACACAGTGAATTTTATAAGTTGAAGGTAAAGCATTTTCTAGGCTCAGTCCTGACTCTCCTGGAAAGCACATCATAAGCTATTTTTTTAAGTATTCTGAATAGAGTAGGAAGAGGTAAGCAAACAGATCAGAGATCGACACAGCTGGAAATACTAAAACTCATTCTCCATGTTCACTTGCAAAGGTAAAGTACTTGACACAAAGTGTACTCCCTCTTTTCATTGTGGTCCCTGCTTATGCCAGAATAGCCAGTTCTTTTAGATTGCATTGTTTCACATTCACCCATATCATGGTTGTGATTAAATATTGCAGTAGGTCTACCTGACTGCTGAAGCCTACGGAGGTAACATGGCCCTGCCGTGCATAGCCCTGCCCATGCCTTGTCCTCAGAGCTGGGCTTCCAAAATGGAAAGAAAACAGATTTCTAGTGTTTTAGTCCCTTTGTATCTGGTCGTTTGTTACCTTACCAAATCAGTATTCCTTTAAATTGAGTTTTAGTGTAAATAGCTCATTACTATACCTGGATTTTGGTCATAACATAACAGAAGCCAGATACTAGACTTGAAAAGCAATTAAATTTTGCTTTAATTTTAAGACATCTTGTGTAAGGACAGGGACTTTCTCTACTTAAGTTGTACCTTCAAGATTGAAACTTGCTCAATTCCTACCCAAAAATTACTGTTATAATGAGAAGTGTAATATGGTAACATAATCAGATAGAGCAAAAATGTGAATCAGAAAGCATTGCAGGATTATGGAACATATCAAAGTATAAATGCAAATCATGTTTGGTCTCATCTTCCATGTACTGCTTTCTTGGGTATGCTACATCCAATGGAAAAAATTAATATTAATTTTTAAATTTAATATTAATTTAATAAATCTAGGAATCTAGAATTATTCACTCTAGGAGCATTTAAACTTCCAGGGCTCAACAACTATCTAGATAGCTGTCTCAGTTACTCTTTTTCATTGCTGAGAGAAAATACCCGATACCCAAAGTTAAAGGAAGAAAGGTTCATGTAGTTCAGTTGGTACCATGCTCAGCACATAATCATCTAGCTCCAAGGCACAGCAGGCACGTAATCATCTAGTGTGGAACAGCAGAAGAGAATGCATTCACAGCACGGAAGAGACCAAAAGCAACAAGAACAAGCAGAGGAAAGGCTTCTTCTGGCCTTCATATTGCATGTGGGTACCCAGGCGAGGGAGGAGGTAGCACTCACACCCTTAATCCTAGCTGAAACAATGCCAAACCGGTCAGTGGACTGATTCACTAATCCCATACTCTTGATCCCAACACTGCACACTCTTGACACAACCACCTCTGAAGAGTCCACTCCCTACGATGATGCATGCACTGTGCGGAGGACATCTAGATACAAACGATAGCAATACCTCAGAGAAAACCTTGATCTCTTCTTTGTTCTGTTCCATGCCTTTTACCAATTACGTTGATGATCATTACTTACAAATAATGGATGTCAGAGAACATGGAGAGACAAGAGTTGGAGATACAAAGGTAAATAGTACTTTACTAGTAGAACGATGTCGAGTGTTGATTGCTCTCTTTTACTTTTGTGTTGAGGACAATGACTCTGTTTAAACAGCAGTTAGGTGGAATACACTAATGTAAGCTGAGTTTGGTACTTTCTTTGGTTTATCATTTCATGTTTTACAAGCTAAGTTAATTCTAATTTTTCCTTAATAAGTCCATTTTTTGACAGACTAGTTGGACACTCACCTATGCTCAATGCTTCAGAAGTAACACATATCAAACTTCACTAATAAATATGTGTGTCAAATATTCAAGTGCAATTATACATTCTTCGTGAGGACTCCTTACAGACTTCCAGGGAACAAGAGAAAATATTTCACAAAATGAATCATGAGAAACTAAGATATAAAATAGGATGGATTTTATTGGTATTAACTGCCTTCATTTTCTAGAAAATGAGCTAATTGTAATTCTTGCACATATTCCTTCTGCATAACATATTATAAACACTTTATTTTCTAACTCAATTGGTGAGATTCACTTTGGGTTTTTCTTGAATCAGTGTCATAAAAGTATAATGTATCCTAGATATTATTTATTTTAGATTTCTGTGGTGACTTACTACTTATGAGCAGGGAAAAACAAAAGTAGAAGACATATTGTGCACTAACAAATAATTTATAATCTAATATTAAATATGATACTGAATCTGAAGAAACAGTATATCAAAGGTGTTTAGAATTTAATGCTTCACAACCATACTTTTTTCTTCCTTTACTGCAGTTGATCTAAAAGTTAGCTTTGTACTTCATAAAGTTAGGAAGGCAGATAAATGATCTAGTACGTGACACTGAAGTCTCCTCTCACAGGGCTATATGAAAAATCCTCAAAGCTTAGGCATTTTATCAGAGAAAGGGGAAACCAGGTCATGGGTGAAACACTGGAACAAATGAAAGGGTTTGTCATTTAGAAGTCATGAAACTTCCACCCGGAGAAGCTATGAAGGTCTTCTTCAACAAATTCACTTTAGAAAAAAAGGAGTCTGAGAATATGTTCAGTTCATACTTGCAGCTCTCAGAACTGTAGATCCTGTTGTATACAGAAATGTACACTGTCAAAGGGTAATTCTTATTTCCTAAGCAAATAGTGCATTAAGCAGTTGGCATGTCCCTGGCACTCTGTAGCAGCTGGGAAATTAAGCAGTGAAGTCCAGTCTCTGTTCTCCAGAAGCTTTCCTGTTTGCCAGGGAAGATGGCACAGGGACAGAAAGGGCAGCAAGAACAATGGTGAAGAAATAGTGAAGAGGTCTGCCTATACTGCAATGAAGATTCAAACTAGGAAAGATAAATGTATAAGGAACAAAGAAAAGCAGGAGCAAAGACACTTAAGTCAAACTTTTCGTCTCTGTCATGTGTTTTTCTGTACTCTGTTCTGGCTACCGTTTATTCCCCTATGTCGAAAAATTACCCCACTTCTGGTTTTGCTGTTCTCCTCCCCCTTCCCTTTCTTGTTCTGTCTCTTGCAGCAGTTTTGAAGACCTACTGGGTGACACATTATATTTTAATTTCTTAAAATACACTGCTCTATTCTACTTTGGCTATAAATTGCTGCCTTTTGATCTTCTAGGTATCTAACCCCCATAATCAATTAGTCTTGTCTCTACTATGATAATAAACAAATACAGTATAAGGTAATGAGTGGCAAAGTTCAGTACAATTTTTACACCACTTATTTATTAGAATTATAACATTTGGGATATTACTGGTTTACATCAACATAGTGTTAATGTTAAACTTACCTAATTTTACTCCCTTCAATCTAGAAGGATTAAAAATATTAAAATTATATTTAATGCTACATTAAACATTAAAATTATATTTATGTTTCTTGCATCTTTTCTTGCATTCTGTCAGAATGACCTTACTGATTTTTCTCTCATTACGCCAAAGTATTGATACAAACTATAATTTTTTCCATTTTCATTTGTAATAAACATGCATATTATATGATGAAGTTTATTTCACAAATACTCTCCCTGGGTTTCCTTGATGGCTGAGCTAGAGGTCGGCTGGGCTGGGCCTCCTGCCGGAGGGCTCTGCTGCGGGAAACGCCTCCCGCAGGAACTGAACATCAATGCAAGCCTGAAGAAGGTACTTTCTTTTTCTGAGCCACGGCACATCAGTTGTATAGAAATACCACTTTGGGATTAGTCTTCAGGAAAGCCTGGACGAGCTCCTACAGTCTCAACAGAGAGCCCCCAAACTTGCCCTCTAAGTTCTACTTCAGATCAGTAAAGCTATAAATTCCGCACTGGCTCAGAGGGTCAGGAGCAGAGTCAGTTTCAGGGATTCTCTAAATACATACAGGATCTGCAATAACATGTGGACTTTTGTACTGAACGATGCAGAATTCCGAGAGGTGACAGAACTTAGTAAAGTGGAGAAAGTGAAAATCGTGGTGTGCGGTGGTAAAAACACTGGGTCCAATACTACAGAAGGAATAAGAAAGAAAAGCGGCCTTTTAATGCCATCGTCAGCTGTCATTCATTACTTTTTGAAGAGACACTTAGAAGAGACTTTTTAAAATTTATTCTAGCATTGCAGAAATGACAACACTGTGTTGTACTATCAGAATTTCTGCAGGAAAAATTTACAACTCTATTGTTTTACATTACCCTTAGTATAAATCATGAAGAAACATAACTTTTTTAATGAGAAATCAAAGGTTGCAGCCCTCATGAGTCTTTAATAAACTCATTTTAAAACTCAAAAAAAAAATTACTCTACTTTTTCTGTGAATTACACATTTTATAAAATAGTGACACAATGACTGCTCATGCTTTTTCCATGAGACAGTCCAGGTAAGTGCCAGGATTACATTTCTGGTAAATTGTGTAATCATTTCACTTCTTCACTTTCTCTCAGGAATTGCGTCAAGATCCCGTGGTCCTTCTTGTGAACCATCCTTCCAGTGTGCCCAGGCTATGTTGACCTGCTCTTTGGGATTTGTCAATAGGATCTGAGGAGACAGGGGAGGAGGTTGAGGAGGACACGCACAGCTGAAGTGAACTGATAAGCCCAGGAAGAGGATAGGAGACAGAGCACAGCCAAATGGCCAGCTGAACCCAGCCACGCTCAGGCAACTCCCACCTGTACAAGGGAACCAAGTGAAGAAGGAAGAGCTGCTGATGACCTACAGCTCACTTATAGACACGCAGCCAAGTAAAACGTATCATTTCCTGCTAACATTTTGAAGATGTGGGCCTTACAGTTTTATTTTGTTTTCAGTTAATTGATAAACTTTCTAAACCAGTTTTCCTTAGTTAATTTTGCCTGACATGTACTTAACATCAATAAGCACAAAACCAAATGTATTGCATACTTATATTTTAGTTTCTTATTATAAATATTTATTTTTAAAAATATGACCTAAAGTGTTTTAACTTGTTAATCTAATTACATTAATTATGATTAATAATATATTAAAATGTATGCTTAATTTGTTGTTGATACTATTGTGTGGAATTTGTTCTGTCTACTCTTTTTTTTTTTAAAGCATTTCCTTTCTTGATTTTGTTTGCATGAGACTTTTTTTCATTTGATCTTGCCTTAGGAACTATTTCATATGAATTATAAATCATTCAATTGTTTTTGCCAATAAATTGAAGAAACTATTCTATTGGATTCCTATTATTTCTGAATAATCAGTCTAATCAATTTTTATGTAAAATTCTTTTCTATTGTTGCTGTTGTTACTGGGAATTGGACTTGGAACCTTGTGTTTGTGAGGCAGATATTTGTGCCACTGAGCTATATCCCTAGCCCATAAAATTTACTTTTATCTTGAGTTACTTTTAATATTTTTTTCTAATTGTTATACTATAATTTTACTCTGTCAGGCATAATTTTGTTCTTAAATTTTTTTGTCATCCATTTCTCATTTTGAGAGTGTTTTCATTAATTAAAAAGTATTACCTTGTTAAAAATTATCCTTCTCCATTTTCTATAATGCTTTTCTTTAAGGAGCTCTCTGATTATATTGATAGAATATTGCTACTCCAACCTCCTTGTCCTTCAAACTCTCTATCTTCCTTGTCCATCAAGTTATGATTTTGGAATCTGTGCACATTCTTAATAGAAATCCAAGGGTGGCCTGGTAGCTTAGCTGGCAAAGCGCCTGCTCAGACGTGGCACCGTGTGGGGTTCGACCTCCCAGTTGCCTTGCTGGCCCTGCCCCCGGGGCGGTCTGAGATGGTGGTGGACACTGGGCGTGATGGGAGGCTCCTATAATTCCACCATTTGAGAGGCAGAAGACAGGAGAATCACTACGAGTGCAGTCTGTGTAGTGAGACCCTGTAGACCCTGTAGATCCTGTCCTAAATACAAAAAAACAACAAAAAACAAAAATCTATAATCCACTTACATAATGTTTTCAGATTATTTAATATGGTCATATCTATTTCTAAATTTTTGATTTAATAGCACAATTTAAAAACTCCTAGTAGATCTATTTGATTCATTTTCATATTCTCCTTGTCAATTTGGAATGCTTCATTCCCCAGACTTTTGAGTCCCCAATACTGTGTTTGCACTTAGTAACATGATCAGTGCCTCACGCTTCTGATTTCTGACAACTTTCTCATATGTTTGTTCGTCTCTCCTTGGGCAGGGGTAGGAATTACTTTCTGGTCAGCTTCAGCGCACGTTAAGAAGACTTGTTTAGAAAGACATTTCTCTCTTTGGTTCTAACTAGAAACATGGCTGAGAAAAGCAAGTCTATATCTAGGATAGATTTCTTCTTACTGAAGCTTGCTACTGATGGTATGGCCTGCCCTATGTTCCCATTTGATATGAATTTTCTGCCACAATCCTGTACCTAGCTGAATTTCATAACTCTGCTTCCTGCTTTCCAGGCAAGCCCCACTGAGGCCTCAAGGTTCTAGGACACTGTATGTCCTCATGGCAAATGAGAATTTCAATCCATCATCCTTCATCTCCCACCAGTTCTTAAGAAATCTTAATTCTCATCCTTTGGCCTCAAATAGTTCCTTTATTCTGTTGTTTAATTGTCTAAAGAAGATCACTTTTTTCCAACATTTTGAAGGAACAAATTTATCTTCAGTTCTAGACTGCCAAATAGTTGGAAAGATAAGTTTCCCATTTTTTTTTTTTAGCCTAGTACAATCTAGCTCCCAACTATACTTGAAAGGCATTGTGTTTTAGATAAAATGCAAATGAAGACATTATTTGATGTCTTAAACTGATATAAGCTTTCCATATCCCTTTGGCATTTACATCTCTGTGATCTTAATCTTGTTTGTCTTTTTTTTTTTTTTTTTTTTTTGGCAGAACCCAGAAAGAATTGAACTCAGATCCTTGAGTTTTCCAGAGAAGCAGCTTATTCCACTGAGCCATCTCCCCAACCTCCTGAAAGTACTTTTTAAACCATAAAATGATATAGAACTGAGAACCATAGTGGGAGATTAGTAAGTGTTTTGCATATCCAAATTTAATTATCAGTGTAGTGTCTGAGTTCAGATGTCCATTGGAAAATTAATAACCATATTGAACTTAGAAAAATGATGAATGCTATATATTTGAGAACAATCAGGGTATACCTTTGAAGATGATATCACAGAGATAATGGAGATTACACAGAGAGGAAAAGAAGATCCAGAGTAAAAAACAAGTTATCAAAACATGACGAAAGACAGAGAAGCCAGGGAAGTAGACTAGGAAGAAATAATACTAAATGAAGAAAAGAAAAACATGGTGCTATGGTATTGAGCAAAGATAGAATTTCAAAAGAAATAAATGAGTGAGAGACTTAAACACCCTAGAAAGGTCAATTATTGGAAGACTGAAAGGAAGCTGTTACCAAAAGAAATTAAGAAGCAAGTGTGACATCTGGCTGCCTCAGTGGAGAGCCGCAGGTGAAAACATGAAATTGGTAGGATTTTAAATTGGGGATGGCAAGGAAAATCATTTCCAAATATGCTTAGGAGCATGAATAAGATTCAAAGATTATCACTTCAGTATACAAAATTGAAAAAAATTGTCTTAAAAATTATTTTCCGGGGACTGTACAGGTGGCTCAGTGGAATAAGTGCTTGGCAAGTGTAAGAGCCTGAGTTCAAACCTCAGCTCCACCAAAAAAAAAAAAAAAAAAAAAAAAGATTTTTCTGGCAAAATTCATCACAGATTGCCCATTCTAGATAATTCTCTTTCAGTGGGGTACACCCAAGACCCTTACTTTATACACTGTTCAGCCAGTAATAGATCATTGTAACTATACTTACTAGTAGGAATTCATTTCATTTTTTACACTAGGACTAAAAGTGATTTATGTTGTTAGAGTATGACAGTGTTCTAAAATTAATAATAGTTTTACCTTTAGAAGCAAGTTTCACTTGCATGTTTTCATGTGATTTGTTAATACCCTTTCATTTCACCCTCAAAACCCCCATTTGTTGTAGTAGCTGGCTGACTAAGTACTGGAATCTTCAGCAATGTGGCCAGTAGCCTGGATCCACTGTGACAAGCTCAGAGGCTTGCTCCATGTGTATTGCCTCAGAGACCTGCCTGGCATCAGGGTACACAGGATTGACGTAGAATGCTGTGTCACATTGATAGTTCTGGAAACTGAGCCTACAGGGGCAGACCTAGAGGCTGACACACGAGGGGACCTGGGCCAGGTGGATGGTCACGGGGTTGGTGTAGAGTCCCCGGGCCAGGCTGAGTATATGAGAGCTGGCCTGAAGCTTTGAAACAAACACAAGCCAGGTTGGTTCCGAAGTTACATCTGTAATAAGGTTAAAAAAAAAACAAAAAAACACAAAACCTGTTTTCAAGTCAAAGACAGGCTGGTCCAAGCATATACCTTTGGGGCCTGATTGACTGGAACCCATAAGACCCAGGACAGCCAGTCTCAGGCACACAGAAATCAACAAGAACTGCAAAGTAGAAATGTCTGAAGCAGCAGCAAGGAGCCTGCAGCTGACCTCTGAAAAATTGGCCAAAGGAAGACCAGTCCCTGCTCCCACATCCTGAGGTTCAGACCACATCCAGTATAATTCCCATGTCAAATGGGCCAGAGGGCACAGAGCATTTCTGTGACTTGACATGGTCCTTATCATAGAGCTGTAAATATTGAAAGGTATTTTCCTACTTCTATTCTCCTTTGCTTCTTTGATTAGCTGTCTCTTCCCCATCTGTTTGGAAGTTGTCCTGCTTTGTCTTTTTTTTTTTTTGCAGAATCGAGGATTAAACTCAGACTCTTGCATTTGCCAAGGAAGGGCTTATTCCACTGAGCCATTTCCTTGGCCCCCTTTTGTGGTTATATTTGTTTGGGATTTTTTTCCCTCTCTTTTCTTTACTTCTCTATTTCAGGTCTCTTTTCTTTTCTTCTTTTTCTTTCTTTTTATTTTTTTTTCATTTATTTTTATTGTATTAAAATACAAATGTCAATCAGACAGTTTGAAGACACCTTAACCTTACACATTCGATGAATTAATACATTGCAAACTGTTTTCAGAACGTTTTGGTATTGTACAAGGTGCATACATGATATTATATTTATAGATATTATTTTAGCAGATATCTCTTATCAGTGAATTAAGAGTGTAGTTGCTTACTTATTTCTTATACCTGAATTATATCAAAAGTTCAATAATTATTTACCTAGTGGATGACCATAGTACTAAAAGCCGACATAATATCCTGTCCAACCACCATTAGTGCAGATCTTGCCTTTCATAGAATTATGTAGAAGCACAGCGTTATCTATCACAACTGTACTGTCTATACACACACATCATGATTTTTTTTCTTTTTACAACCCTTCCTTTGTCTACACCTGTCAAAAGTGGGCACTCCATTGACATTCAACTAACTTAGGTGCTTGAACTCAACACTACAATCCAACACAATCCAACATTTTGGCCCTAGCCTTTCAAGGTCAGCGAAGACTCAGGACATAGGAGAACTTGTACTGCAACATCATGAAACTCAGGTGAGCTCCAAATTTTCTGAACAAGGAGATTATGGAGCCACAGAAGAAAGAGATTGAAGTTCTAAAGTGTGCCTGGGGAGAGTCATATGAAGAGAAAACTTTCTCTCAAGCTCTCACAGAGAGCAATCTGGTCAAGCATTGGCCGTGACTCATCCACATGGATGACACAGACAAAGGATCTACAGAATAATGTACAGGACTACAAGATAAACCCTGAGAGGACTTCAATGACCACATAGGAAATATAAAGTTCTTGTGTTGGTATATAAGTCTTGATCTACCTAG
>PVKA01054609.1:0-10694 GCA_004027165.1 Ctenomys sociabilis
AGCCACCATGTCTAGCTACTTTTTAAATTTTTTTTTATAAAAAAACATATATATAAATATATTTATAGACAAGGTCTCACTGGGTTCCTCAGGCTGGGCTTAAACTCATTCCTCAAGCAGTCCTTCTAATGAAGCCTTTTTAGAGTAGCTGGGACTAGAACACTAGGTTTTTACTTTTTCCTTTTGTATTGCTGAGGATTGAAACCAATGACTCATATGTACTAAGCAAGTGCTCTACCACTAAGCTTATTTCCCCAGCCCTTTAAAAAATTTATTTTTAAGGCTGGGCATGGTGGCACACACCTGTAGCCTCAGCACTCAGAAGGCTGAGGCAGGAGGGGCCCTCTGAGTTCAATGCCAGCCTGGGCTACAAAGTTTGTTCAAGGACAGCCTGAACTGTATAGTAAAACCCTGTCTCAAAAAATTGTCTTTCTTTGGTTTAAAACTCTAGTTTCCTTGAGTTTAAGCTCCCTGGATTGCCTTCAGCTGTACTCTTTGAAAGGCTATACCCTGCTGTGACCTATACACATCATCTCAGGGGTTTATCACCTGCACCACGCAGACAGCTCTCTTCAGGTCCACCAACAATTTCCTCCTGCCAGATGTAATGGACTAGATTTCTCTTCTCATTGTCCTTGACCTCTCAGCAACACTGGGCCCAAGAGGCCTTGAAACTGCTCTGCTCCAAGACACAGGACAGGATTATAGGCATATGCAGCACCATGCATGGCATAGTTTTTGTTTTTATTTTTTGGTTCACAGTGTTGTCTTGATAAGGTAGTGTACCATCCAGCAATGAGCGTGAGGCACAGCGAACTTGGCTCCCATTAGGCTCATGAAGTAGGTAAGTCATAAACTCATCACAAGAACTTAGCAAATTAAAAGAAGAGGTCAGAAGACTGGCAAAGAATGCAACAGTGGCATTCTCATGCATAAAGTTGACCTAGAGAAGATTGCATAAATTCATATAGGTTGTGAGGTTCTGTTGTATAATGCAAAAACTAATAAAAATTGACCTGTGACGTTTGAGGTCAGAACAGTGGCTTTCTTCAGGGGTAGGTAGATGAATGGTTGCATTGTGAAGGGGAGCAGGAGGAGACCTCTGGTTGCTGATGGAGTTTTGTTCCTGATTGACATGATGATTATACAGGCATGTTCATTTGTGAAGAATATATTTATCTCTTTTATTAGATGTGTCCCTTTTGTATATGCTATATGTCTCAATAAAGAGCCTGTTTAAGTACTTAGGAAATGATAAAAACACAGTAAAAGCAAAAGAAAATAAGCTATAGAGAGATACCAAGAGGTCATGCTTTTCACATGAAATGGCAGCAGTATTTGAGGTGCTTTTAAGTTTTACTTACTTGTATCTGACTTACATGCACCTTCATCCTCTCTTTTTCAGTCCCTAGGTGTTATCCAGGCTTTTCCCTCTTGGCTTGGTTGGAAGCATTTCTCATCCTGTTTTCTTTCTCCATTTTTGGTCCACTGTGTTCCATCAATTATTTTGCCAACACATGGGTTTGTGAAAGTACAACCCTGGTTGTATCACTCACTGCCAAACATTATCTAAGGATAGGTTTTGGAGAGGGCACAGGATATGGGAATACCATCCTGTTTCTTTTGCCACTATTGCATTCTTTGCCAGTCTTCTGGCCTCTTCTTTTAATTTGCTAAGTTCTTGTGATGAGTCTATGAGTTACCTACTTCATGAGCCTAATAGGAGGCCTCATGTCAGAAGTAGACTCTTCTCCTTGTTCCAGGGTTTCATCTGTGTCATTCTGCCATGTGTTGCTCAAGTTGGTGCCTTTGTGTGAGCTTTCCAGCTGGGTTTCATTGGTTAGGAGGAGTTAGGTTGATCCCTCCAGTATTCTGTGGGCTTTGCAGGGTATGTGTTCAGCCAGCATTAATGACCAGAGATGGTATGGAGTAAATGAAAAGCATTCAGGTACCAGAGTCAGTCAAAGTAGCAGGTGCTGCACAGAGTGCAGAGCTCCCTCTGAGCTGAGCAGGACTAGGATGCAGCAGTGAACGTGGGTGCTGCCTCCCTGAGACATCATAGAGCCACTAGAACCAGGGGCAAAGAATTTTTTTTTTTTTTTTTTTTTTTGTGATACTAGCGTTTGAACTCAGGACCCTGCACTTGCCAGACAGGTGCTTATTCTACTGAATGCTTATTCTACTTGGTCCCAGGGGCAAAGAACTTGCTAAGTTCTACTCCTTAGCTGTGATAGGCCTTGAACTCACAATAGTCCTTCTGCATCAGCCTCCTGAGTGCTGAGATTACAGGTATGTGCAGTTATGCCCAACAATAAACTTTGTTTTGTACCAGGAATTGAACTTAGGACCTTGTGCTTGTCAGGCAGATGCTTATACCATTGAGCTATATCCCCTACCCTCAGTAGTAAACTCTGTATAGATACTCTTTGTCTCCATGGAAACATTAGACCAGTTAGAGAAGAGCTCCACAATCAGCCAGTCACTGAGAAAACCCCCTGAGATCTACAGAAGTAGTAGATAAGGCATTACCATTTTGATACAGTAATGAAACTTCAGTGATTTTTCTACTTGCCTGTCCTACTCTTGTATGTTTTATTATGTTAACTTGGGATTATATTTTATTTTTTATTAAAAATTAGTGCCAGGCATTGTGGCACATGCCTATAATCCCAGCACTCACAAGGCTGAGGGAGGAGGATCTCCATGAGTTTAAGGCCAGCCTTAACTGTGAGAAACTTACCTCTTAAAAAAAAAAAAAAAGAAAACCCAAACCCAGAAAAGTTTAAAAATATTTTAATTATTGTGTGTTTGTAGTATATAAAAATTAAGTTCATTGTGTGGAATTGGTACATGTATATGACACATCTTAGTCTGTTTTAGTCTGGAGGTTTATTCTGTTAATGAAGGTTTCTTTACTGGAGTAGGATTTTTGTCATTCAGTGTTTTGGGGTGGGGGATACTGAGAATCAAACTCAACAACCTTGTGCTTGCCAGGCAAGTGCTATACCACTGATCTATATTGTTGGCCCTGTCAACTATTTATTATTACTATTATTACTATTTTTATTATTATGTATTTGGTACAGGGTCTCACTGCAAAGCTCAGACTCATAGTTCAGACTCAGCCATCCTGTTTTCAGCCTCTGTCCCTCCTCAGCCCTGGGATTACAGGTATCCCCCACCATGCCCAGTCTGGCTCAGTGTGCGCATGGGTGGGGCCAGTGTGGCCTGTGGTGCTGGAGATTGAACCTCAGTCCCTGTACTTGCCTAAGCAAGCACTTAGTCTGCTGAGCTATCTTGCTGGCCCTCAACCAGTTTTTAAAAATCGAATCTGCTGTATTCTTGTCAAGCCACCAGGAGTGGACAAAATGCTCATGGCAAAACCAAAGGATTTTAAAAGATTTAAAAAAAAAATTATTTCTTGAAGCAGGGTCTTGCTAGCTGGCCTTAAACTCACTGTGTAGCCAAGGCTGGCTTTGGATTTGAGAAGACTCTCCTGACTCAGCCTCTCAAGTGCTGGGATTTGCATGCTAGCTCAGAGTGCGTTGTTTTGATTGTTTTATCCCCTATGTTTTAGCTTGTCTAAAGCAGTCCTTTGTAAAACTGTCAATTTGATAGCAGAATGTACTGCACAGGCTGCTTACATATTATCTCAGGTTGGGCATGAGGTTTGCACAGCCAACAAAGACAGCCCTGCACTTCTTTCAGATGGACATGGAGCTCACTGATACATTGGCAGTTGTCCAAATGTGCCTCCTTGTGCCAGATTGCTGAAATGCCCAGCATTTCCAGTCTCCACATCTTCGAGAAATCTCCAGATTCCAGAAATCAAATCTTTCATCTTACTTTGATATAGATGGGGAATTAAAACACTGGCCACTCGTCCGGTCGTCACCACTAACTATGAGGGACATTACAGTTATCCTCTGCTTCCAGGGTCTGTAGATGTGATTGGCCTTCATCATGTAGCTTATCTTCAATGAGAGTAAAGATGTCAGACTATTCCCAAGATTTTACAATGAGTGCAACTGCTTTATTCTTCCTCAGCCCTCTTGAAGACATCCTTACCCTGGCATTCTTTCTCACTTTTTCTCATTAGAGCCTCTCTGCTGATGCTTGCCTAATCTGATAACTCAGAGTCTTAAAAATCTAAAAAATTGACCATATTACAACAAAAGTTCTAAGAAAGCTTTTATCTTTTGGGTGGAACTTGGAGACAGTGGGAGTTTGGTGGGAGAGATGTGTCATGGTGATACTATGAAATGAGCCTCTTTGGTGTTTCATAGCAGTGTGGAAAAAGCAGACCACTGTAGGGTGTTACTTGGGGGATGGTGGTTTAAAAAATTACCCATTCTATACCAGAAACTTGAGTGTGACAAATAGGAACTTTCATCTCAATGGATTGTTCTGATGGAGATTCTTAGGGCTTCAGGAAGAGACAGTGTCTGCAGAGATTTCAGTTTGTTTCCTTTAGTTTTTGGTGGATAAGCCTGAGCAAAAGACTGGGCAAAGATGAAGTTCTGCTTGTAGCCCATGGAGCTATCTTTGAAATAAAACCACCTCTTGTGTGAAAATAGGCAGGTTTCTTCACAGAATTGATTTCTTCCTTTCTAAAGTGATGGTGGGAGAAGAGGCATGATTGAGATAAGACCTTTTTTTGTGGGGAGGAAACCACATAAGCCCAGTAAAAAGGTCCCATTTCTATTTTAGGCACATAAAGTGCTCTGGGAATGCAGATACAGCTTTTACCTACAAGGAAGGGACTAGAAAGAGAGGAGTAGGTGACATTTCAATTTTGTGGCTTGAGTTGTGTGTTTCTACCCCCCTTCCCCATCTCCCAATTTAGTAGTCCTAGCCTCTGCTGTGATGATATTTGGAGAAGTAACCTTTAGGAGTAATTAAGTTTAGATGAGAGGTTAGGACCTTCATGATAGGGTTAATGTCTTTGTAAGAGTCTATAAAGGCACATCCCTTTCTGTTATGCAAGGATGTAGCAGCTTTCTTTTCCTAGGAAGTAAATTGTCCAGGACCCCAATTTTGTGCTTCTTTCCCAGCAGTGATAAATGTTATTTAAGCCTTTCAGTGTTTGTGTTATATGTTCTTGCCGGGGAAGCACTTATTCCACCGAGCCATCTCCCCAGGCTGTGTTATATGTTATAGGAGCTGGAGCTACTTAATCCAGGTCTTAAAGGGTGAAGTTAGATGGTTGTATTTAATTGGTTATTTGTCCCTGACATACCCTTTCTGATTCCAGCCTTCTAAATTCTCTCAACATTGTTCTTTTCCTTCAGCCAGGCATTTAGTTGAATAAGTGAATATAAATTTGCTTTTTCAAGTGCAGTTCAGTATGGTAGACTCCATTTAGTTTTCTTACAGAGGTCAACTCAAGCTTTCTTGGATTTGGGTTTGTTTCTATATAGGTAAGTTCAGTCCTACATAGAGGCTTAGCTCAAAAAGAATATTGTTGGGTCAGACAGAGTGCCTTCTGTGCTTATTACCTATTGCCATAACTATTTGAATCAATCTCATCATGGGTAAGCCTTGGCTTTAAGCCAAAATAAACCCAAGGGTGCCAGAGTGAGCAGCTGTTGTGATGTGGTGGTTGCCATCAGCAACCTTTTTTTGTGGTATTAGATGATCTTCTCACAAGAAGATAGACCCCTTACTTAAAGGGGAGAGAACTGTATGAGGTTAATTACATAAAAATATTGGGGCTATAACAGAGAAAAAATCAAACAGCTGCCTAAAGCAAATGGAAGTTCACTTCCCTCTCAGATCAGACTGCAGCCTAATCATTGTGTCTCTGCTGTGGCACTGAAAATGGCTGGTTCAGCTTTTCCTTCTTGTCCCATGAAGCCTTAGACGTTGTGCCTCTTTGTGGTCCAAGATGGCTTTCCCACCTGCTTGTCCACCACTGGAAAGGGAAAGTTATGATGCTTTCTTTTAAGGGCATAATGCAGAAGTGCCACATGTCACTTTCTGCTTGCGTGTTTTAGGCTGGAGTGCCACACCACCTGGTCATTCCTCATTCAAAGGAAGCTAGAAAATGTGCTTTTCTTATTGAAGAAGTGGGTACTGGGAAAGACATGGTGCTCTTGAGCTGAGGCAGGGCTTGAGGAAGGCTTTCTTGGAGGCCCTCCTGGGCGATGTCTGGGGATCCATAGTTGGGACTGAAGGAAGATGAGGCTGGAAAAGTAGATCCAGAGAAATGGTGTTGCCAGGCCCTAAGTGCCACTCTCTAATAAAGCAGTAAGATTCCTTCCCTTGACCATTCCTATTTCTATTTGCCTTGGAGCTGTCATTCCTTTATGCAGTTCAGAATAGGCTGGTTATTTAGGAGGGAACCAGCAATTACCAGTA
Organism: Ctenomys sociabilis; assembly: GCA_004027165.1. Taxonomy (NCBI): domain Eukaryota; kingdom Metazoa; phylum Chordata; class Mammalia; order Rodentia; family Ctenomyidae; genus Ctenomys; species Ctenomys sociabilis. The sequence goes on from PVKA01054609.1 coordinate 6,361, forward strand.
CCACTTTTTTGGGAGAGAGTATTGCAAGCATGATAATGACTGCTAACATCTAAATTTTTGCCCTATGCAGAGCACTGTTCAATGTTCTTTACTTGTATTGGCTTGTTTATTTCTCAAAACTAAATTCTGTGAACTGGGTACTATTATGCCCAGTTTAGAGTTTAGGAACCAAGATGAGGTGGATTCACTTGAACCAATATTTAGCCCTCGGGCAAGTGATGGAGCCACAGTTTGAGTCTTATCTACAGAGCCTGTACTCTCATCTACTGTCTTTTGGGCTTCCAGAATTAGCACCTTGGCCCAGAGCAGTCAATAAGAGTGCATCCTGCAGGCAGAGCCCTGTGAAGTACATGGTAAGCCATCTGATTTCTGATTTTTCTCTTCTGTGCCCTTTTCGTTAGGGAACTCATCCGGGTTAGCACAGTCCCTGTTGGGCAGTTATTGCTGACTTGTCAGGGCCCATGAGCTTTGCCGTCTGTGACCACAAATGATGTCATGCTTCATTCAGTAGCCAGGGTAAGCTTTTGAAAGTTTACTCCTTCCCCCTAGTGGTTACAGAAGACAAGCTTCTAGAACAGCTTCCTAGAATATCTCTTATCTTTGTGGGTGCATTCTTTGCCTGAAGCCTCAGAAAGAATGTTTAAAGCTCAGTGTGATCATGATCGCTACCAGCTACAGCACTTAAAATGCTTTTGGTTATAAGAAACTGGAAAATCAATTAAATTGGATTCTGTCTAGAAAGGACAGTTGGCTCACACAGTGAAGTCCAGGGCAACTGTTGTAGGCTGGTGGGCTAAGGACTCAGTGTCCTTTCTGTGATGTTTTCAGATGGTTTATCTTGAGGTCATAGGATCTCTGCAGGTCCTGCCAGTATCACGCAGGCTCCATGCTTCATCATTCAAATAGAAAAGAAAGTAAGAGCATGCTCTTTTTGTAAGCCTCACACCAGTTAAAGTTTGGGTCTGATTGGTCCATTCTTGTCCCTGCCTCATGAGCTGATAAATTGATTCCAGCTCAAATTATGAGATACCTGTCACTATGTTAAGGAGCAAAAGATCACCCTGATAGGCTTAACTAAATGAGGAGTCAGTTCTGGCCAGATGCTTTAGATGTTGCATTGTAGAGGAAGGACAAAGAATGCTAAGAGAGTGGCTCAAGGGAAGAGCATTTGCCTAACTGGCATGAAGCCTTAGGATCAATCTTTAGTACTGAGAATAGGAAAAAAAAAACAAGAGGAAGGAGTAATCCTGAGAGACACCCACATGTCTATAACACACATCAAGTACAAATTGAAGCAGGAAATCTGTTTAGCCAAGAAAAAGATGGTGGTGTTCAACAGCAGTAAATCTGCAACTGTGTGGATTCTCATCTCAGGGACAGAGTAGAGAGTGTGTTCCCAAGATCTCTAGTGGACTTGAGATTGTCTTTATACTAATTTGTGTGCTTTTTTTTTTTTTTTAGACAAGGTTTCACTATCTAGTTGGTCTAGGATGATCTTGAATTTGTATTGACCTTTCTGCCCCCACTTCTTGAATGGGATTAGAGGTGTGCATCATTACACCCTTCAGTTTGTATAATTTTGAAGTCTCACTTTCCTTTGTAAAGTGAGAATAATGTTAAGGGTTGGCTGGTATTTTTGGTTTTGTTTTGTTTCAAGAACTTCTTGATTTTTAATATGGATTTCATGTTGAAATGATATATATATATTTTAAAATTTATTGATAATGTCTCACTGTTCAGCTCAGGCTGGTAGTGATTCTTCTGTCTCTGCCTCCCCAGAGCTAGGATTAACAGGCATGCGCCACCACATGGAGTTTCAGGGCCACCATTGTGTGCCCCAGGGTTCTAGGACCATCTCTGCATGCTATACTGGGGATTGAACCCAGGTCCTTGGACTTGCCAGGCTGCTGAGCTATCTCCCCAGCCCAGGGATAGAGTCTTAGACCCTATAGTTCAGGATCATCTTGAACTCATTTGGTAGCTAGGCTGTGCTGTGAACTCAGTAGTAACCTGATCTTCCTCCTTCAGTCTCCCAAGTGCTTGGATTATAGGCTTGTGCCATTACATCATGTATTTTGTGTTTTTGACATAGGATTTCACAATATAGCTCAGGCTGGCCTCAAAATCCAAGTGATCCTCCTGAATGATAGAATTATAGGTATATGTTACAATGCTTGACATGGTTTAGCTATATTTTTTTGAAAATTGAAACTTGCTAATTTGAAATTATATGTCAAAAATCTTATGTACAAAATTTTAAGCTCAAGTCTGGTGTGGCAGTCCATAATCCTAGGATTTTGGAGGCTAAGGCAGGAGGATGCCAGAGGGTTCAAGGCCTGTTTGAACTCTACATATGAAAACCTTGTCTAAAAAATAAATAAATCCCATGATATTGAGAAAATTCTTCAACTATGTGATTTTAAAGCTAAGAGAGCTGTATAGTAAAAGAAACCACCAACAGAGTGAAGAGAACCCAGAGTGGGAAACGTTTTATCAGCTACTTCTCAAAGTGCTAACATGTAGAATATATAAAGGACTAAAAAAATCAGACCTCTCCCCAGATTTAAAGACCTAATCTGAAGATGGACATCTGAAATGAATATGTACTTCTCAGATAAAGGAGTACAAACATCAAACAAGCGTGTGTAAAAAGGTTCATCACTGGTCAAATTAGGACAACTCCAAATTAGGACAACACGTGCCAGCCTCTCCTCTGGGGCGTGCTGAGATAGCAGTTGAGACTGGGCCCATGTGGTGGTGCGTGCCTGTAACCCCAGCTCTTGGGAGGCTGTAAACAGGCAGATCACTCAGAGTCTGAGCTAGTAGTGAGACCCTGAACACCCTGTAGATCCTTCCCTAAAATACAAAAAAGAAAAAAAAAAAAGGCTGTATGATTCCACCTCTAGAAAGAATGGCTGTCAGGGCCAGGGAGATGGCTCAGTGGAATAAGCGCTTCCCTGGCAAGTACAAGGGCCTGAGTTCAATGTTTGGTTCTGCAAAAAAAAAAAAAAAGTCTGAGAACCATTGCTCTAGAAACAAGAGAAAAAGAAAGGGCTATCACGAATAAATCAGTAAGAAATACTGATCAGGGTGTGGAGAAAGAGAAATCCTTTTTGACTGTTGGTAAAAGTGTAGACAAGTACTCTGGAAGTCAAGTGTGGAAATTCCTCAAAAAACTAAAACTGGGGCTTGGAGACTGCTTGGTGGTCTAAGAGCTTGCCTGACAAGCTTAAGGACCTGAGTTTGATCCCCAGTACCACATGCAGTGCTGGCCCCAAGCGCCGTGCATGCCAGGACGTACATGCCTGTAATCCCAGTGGTGTGGAGGCTGATATAGGGATCACTATGAGTCTGAAATGTGTAGTGAGACCTTGTATCCAGGAAAGCACTTATTCTATTGAGCCATTTCCCTGGCCCCAAAGTATGAGGATTTATTTGTTTGTTTATTTATTTATTTTTGCGGAACTGGGGATTGAACTCAGGCCTTTTGCACTTGCCAGGGAAGTGCTTATTCCACTGAGCCATCTCTCCAGCCCCAAGACACCATGTATCCATTAAAACAAAAAAAACAAAAACACCTAAATCTAGAGGTTCCATCTGACTAGCCCTTTTAGGTATCTTTATGAAAGTTTAAAGCATCCTACCAGTGATTATATACACACATGTTTGTGTTAGCTCAATGGAAACAGTCCAAATGCCCATTGATAGGTGAGTGGATAAGGAAAATGTATTTATATGCAGTGGAGCACTGTGCTGCCAGAAGAAAGATAACCTTGAATCATTTGTAGAGAAATGGATGCATCTTGAGACTGTAATTTTAAGTGAAATAAGATATATAAGTTTGTTTTAAAAAATTTTTAAAGACAAAAAATAATAAAAATTAAAAATGATACTGAATTTCACAAAACAAGATGATAGGGATTCAACAATGGTTGTCCTGTTGTACACTGTTATCTTCAAATTAGTTTTGTTCATATTACCAGATGTATGCATACAAAATTGGTCTAAAAATTAAAAAAAAAAATTAAACACTAACTGTTCCTTTGAATAAATCAATAGACATCAGCAGTACAGTCATGTGTGTGTGTGTGTGTGTGTGTGTGTGTGTGTGTGTGTGTATAATATTTCTCTCCATTGTTTCTGTGGTGAAATGAAATTTCAGTGTTGTTTTAATTTACATTTATTCACTGACTAATGATGTTCACCATTTTTATGTGTTTATTTGCTATTTTTATTTCTTTATCTGAGGAGTGACACACGAGTTTAAATATTGCATGCTGTCTGTTATGTGAGGAACCTAAAGGGCAAATATGGAAGGTAATGGAGGATAGATA
>PVKA01054610.1:0-10703 GCA_004027165.1 Ctenomys sociabilis
TACATTTTAAAGTTTCTAATACTAGACAAAAATATCATACCATGTCTTATAAGTAAACTATAAGTCAAAGAAACAGTATAAATCATAAAATTAAAATTAAACAATATTCAACTAAATATTAATTCAAGTTTAAATTAAACATTTCAAAATAATATTCGAGAATTAAAATTAAGTTGTGAGTCCAACAAAGAGGTCAGAATATAGTGTATCTTTTATATGAATTTGTGATCAATTCAGAGTACTCTCATGGCATTTGATTAGGTTAATATATACAAAAATAACAACTAAGTAAAAGTTTTTATGATAGCAAAGAATTACTAAGAATAAAACATAACAAAAATACTGGAATGGCAAATATATGACCGGCACTTCCAACAGTTTGGGGATAGGATATCACACAAAGTTCTAGTAAGTGGCAAACATGGACAGTATCCATGATGCTTAATGGTGGCCAGGTGTCAATTGTGGGACTGAGCTATTGCTACTTCCTTCAGATCCACCTGTAGACCTGGACAAAACCATCAACCATAGGGTGCAGTATAGTTCCATTTGTAGAGTATGAAAATGGAATTATTTTGCTGCTCTATACAAAGGAATAATTGAAAGATTGCTATTGTATACCTCATTTTCTCCTGTGTTTAATTGAGCAAATGATTGCTCTATTTGGTGGTTTCTTTCCATTCTCATTCGTGGAGTTGTGGTCATTTTGATCCCTCTCTAGAATATCTTTTAGTAGTCTGTATAGGGTTGTCTTTGTCGTCATGAAATTCTTCAGTTGTTCTTTGTCATGGAAGTATTTCACTTCTCCATTAAACTTGAAAGAGAGTTTTGCAGGGCATATCAGTCTGGATTGGAATTTCTTTTCTTGCAGGACTTGATTTGTTCCACACTCTTCTTGATTTGATGGTTTGTAAAGAGAATTATTCTGGTTTTCCTTTAGATGTAAAATCTGTTTCTTTTCAGTAGAAGCTTTAGTATATTGCTCCTGTGCAGAATTTCTGGGATCTTGATTATTATATGTCTGGGTGTGTTTTAATTGAGTTGATGGTATTTGGAGTTCTATATGCTTCAGTTACTTGAATGTTAGATTGTTTCCCCATGTTTGGGAGGTTTTCTGCTCGTATTCTTTTTATATAATTTATATTGACTCCTTTTTCATCAAAACCTATTAGTCTTACTTTGTTCATCTTTGCATCATCTTGCAGCTGTTGAATTTATTTTTTCCTGTATCCTAGTAACTTTCAAGAGACCTTTTCTTACCTTTTCACTAACTGCAATGGTGTCTTTCAGGTCTCAAAATCTATTTTCACTTTCATTCAAATGGTTTCTGCAGCTTGTGATTGAGGTTTTAATTTTAATAGCACATTGAATCTGCTTCATGCATTCTATTTTTTCTAATATTGTTCATTAAAGGATTCCATCATTTTTCTATTCCGCTCTATTTTTTAATCAGTGTCTTCTTTAGAAGCAGTTAGTACTTCTTTCATTATAGTTATCATTTCTTTTTTGCCTCAGAAATTATTTCTGATTTGATTTCTTCTATACCTTTCTTCAGTTGTTTCTTTATTTCAAACACTATTATTTCAGAGATTTCAGGTGTGTGCTTTCCAATTTTTCTCTGCTATTGTCTCCTGCATTTGTTCTGGGTGGGTTTGAGCCCAGAGAATGCATTTTGCTTTTTCTCTTTTTTTATTTTTTATAACACTGTCTTCTGACCTTTGGTGTACAGCTTTGATAGAGTTATTATCTTAGCACCAGGTCCTTATCTACCAAGTTCAAACTCATACAGGTGGGTATGGCTTGAATTTGGCTACTGTGACCCACTTTTTTCTGCTGCAGCCCTTGGAAATGAAGCCACTGTGCCACTCTGGCAAGATGTTCTGCTCCTGGATCAGCTGGGTGGGTCTTGCCTCTAGCCTCTCTGCAGGGAGTTCTGCCGCAGTGTTCTACACCAGGCCTGTCTGATGCAGAAAGTTCCACTCACATGCTGGGCCTGTGCACTGGCTGGAGTTAGGGTCTGGCAGGCCCCGGGTGGTCCCACTCCATAAATAATGAAGTCTTAAGGATATTTTTGTTTATTTTATGTTTTTCTATATATGATGTTACATAACAAAAGATATGGAGTGATATTTTCTTTTATTTTCAAAGGACACAAAATAGTAAAAACATTAAAAATGATTCTAAACTTCATTAAACAAAGTAATCAAACTTCAGCAATGGTTGTTGTGCTGCATAATGTTATCATCAAATTAGCTATTTAGGATACCAGATATAAACCTGAAAAATTGGTTTTTAAAAAGGTTATAGAAATTAAAAAGATTTTCAAAAAACTAAACATCAACTTCTGCTTTCAACAGACCAACAGAACTCAGCAGTACAATTATCCAAATAATCCTGCATAATTACCTGAACATATGGAATGATAATATTTTCAACTTGATTCTTTTTCATTAAATATTTGATTGGCTAAAATCCACTTTATCTCATTAGTCAGTTTGTCTATATCATTTTTGGCTTACTATGGAGTTTTGTGTTTTCTTCCTATTCCCTAGAGTATCATTTTTATCTCTGATACGCATCATTTTTATTATGGTTAAACCCAGATCCTAACATATGCTAAGCAAGTACCGTACCTCTAAGCTATCCCAGGCTTTTTACATTGTACTGTGAGATAAGGTCTCTCAGCACTGCTCAGGCTGGGTCTGAACTTGCTTAAGTTGGCTAAGTAACAGGGATTGTAAGGAGGCACCACTTTGCTTGCTATATATATATGTTTTTATATATATATATATATATATATACATATACATATTTTTTGGTGGAACCAGGATGACATATATATATATATATATATATTTTTTTGGCATTCTCTCCACACAAATTTTGAAACAATATGCCCTACTATCTTCATATCTGCATTTACCTTTTTTATCATACCTTTAAAAGTGAATAGGAGTTGCTTTAGTCTTCTAAGGATAAGAAAATTATCATAATAGTACTTCATCATTATAACTATATCAGTATTATGTCTTATGTGAGATATACCCTTTTCAAAATTTTTAACATTAAGTTTTTCTGTGCAGCAATAATCTCAAATCTAAATCTCAGTTTGATGTATAAATAGGTCCAACAATCATCACTAGTATTTTTCATTAAATTTACATAATTATGTTACTTGCTTTCATTATTCTCTTCATTATCTCAATTTTGCCAACACAATATTTTCAAAGGTATCTTGTGTACTTTAGTTCTTAATAATTTCTTCTGAGGGTTGGCCAAATAGTTCAGCAGATTAAAGTGCCCGCAGGCAGGTGCAGGGGTTGGGGTTTGCTCCCCAGAACTTCCATGCAAGCCTCGTCCCCAGGGTGTGCTGACATGACAGCTGAGACTGGGCATGGTGGCATGCACCTGTAATCCCAACACTTAGGAGGCTGTAAACAGGAGAATCATTATGAGTCTGATCTAGTAGTGAGACCCTGAACACCCTGTAGACCCTTGCCTAGCATACAAAATAATAATTAATAATAATAATAATAATAATAATAATAATAATAATTTCTTCTGTATTTGAAAGTCTCTCTGTAATCCCCCATTGGTAAAAGACCTCTTGTCCCTGTATCATGTTCTTCAGTCTCACATCTCTCATCCCACATCTCTAGATCTTGCTTCCTTGTGTCCCAGATCTGAATGGTGCTCAGCCAGAGTTACTTCGCTCTGACTCTTAGGCCTTAAATCTTATGCTTCATTGACTATAGTGCTCTATTGTTTGTCCTTGAATTTTATAAGTGCTACAGTCTTCATGTAGATCAGTCCTGATTTTTTTCTTTAATTTTTTAACATTTTATTTTAAAGAAAAAAAAGCAAAACCAAATAACAAGAACAAAGATAAAAACAAAGTAACATAGAACAATAAATGTGGCACAGAATTTCAAAACCAGAATAGAAAATTAACAGTGCTTGTTCTATTATATATTGTTATCATCAAATTTGTTGCTCAAATTACCAGACATAATACCTTCCATTTGTTCTTTTTTCTCTTCCTTTGAAAGGCATGTCTGGCAGAATAGGTATAAAATAATTTCCAGGTTATATTCTTAGGTGAAAAAGTACAAAGATTATATATGGTATGCTATTTTTATACAGAAATCGCATGAATATTTGCTTACTTTTGTTAATGAAAAACACAGCAAATCTGTTTAAGAAATGAATAAAATTATTTACTTAAGGAAAAAGGGTAGACTGAAAGACTAAAAAAAGAAATGTATATTTATAATATGTAGAACTATTTTCATGTTCTAAATAAGGCAAAAAAAAAAAAACTAAGCTGACAAAATGGTACAGAGAGAGAGAGAGAGAGAGAGAGGTTTTGATAGCTCTAAAGCGACCCAGTAGAAATAAGCAAATCCAGGGCCCAAAATATGTGTTTTAAATATTACACCCCAGCCAAAAGGTTGTGTGAAATGGCACATAGAGCATCTGAATCATTTAGTGATAGTTTTTCTGTGGCCGGACCTAACTCTTAGAGACTGAGCTCATCACTGTTTCAACCCTTTTTTCTGACACTGTAGAAGGTGAGCTGCCAGGAAGGGTTGCTTTCACATCCTCTTTACCACAGCATTCACAGGGCTGCATCTACAAGGAGGCAGTTCTGCGTCCTGAGTGATTCCTTTCTTCTCTTGCTCCTAATTTTGTGTGTGTGTTGGTGGTTATTTATTTTATGTATTTGATACAAGGTATCACCACACAGCTTGGACTCATAGTGATCCTCCTGTTTTAGCCTCCCCAGTGCTGGGATTACAGACATGCGCCACCATGCTCAGACACAGTGACCTGCTCAGTGTTCCTGGGGGTGGGGCCAGTGTGGCCTATGGTACTGGAAATTCAACCCTGGTCCCTGCACTTGCCTAACAGATGCTTAGTTTGTTAAGCTATCTCATTAGCCCTCAGCTTTTTTTTATTTTGTTTTGTTCTGGTTCTTTTTTTTTTCTGTATTTAGAATTGTGATTCTTACATTAGTACATGAGATAAGATATTGTTAGGAGAAGAGAAAACCTCAGTTACCTCAGACAGAGGCAGCTCTAGAGTACTAAGCTGGCTTCTAAATTGATTTGGTTAGTAGCATTTTGGCATTTCTGAATTGGTTAGTCACTGGTGTATGAAAGAATCTACTCTCAGAAAGGACTCCAATAAATTTCACTAAATACACTTTTGAATACATTGCCAGCAATCATAATTGGCAAGATTATGGAAATAGGTTCAAATTTCTAGTTTTAGTGGCAAGTATGGGTTTCTGTATGTCTTCACTGAAAGTTCAGTGGAAAGTTAAAGAGCCTGTATCAGGGACAGTTAGCCAAATGCAATATTAACTTAAAAGTTGCTTTGATCCTTTTAAAAGTAAGCCATTAATCTTCATTTATTACATCTTCATTGTACCCTCTGCACACTCTTAAACCTTTAAGGTGTTTGGTTTGGTTTGCCAGATTCCTGGATTTACTAACGTTTCCTCTAAATGACCTAAGGCCCTCTCGGTGTTTGGATAGAACCATGTTTTCCTCTCTTAGGAAAATGCAAGCAGAGAAGTATGTTGTCTTACTTACCCTGCCAACATGATTTGTTCAGCCGTTTGGCCTCACAATATCCTGCAGAAAGTCGTCTCACCCCAGGGTGAACAACAACCATTTCTGGCACTGTGCTCTTTTTCCAGGCCTTGACTCAGCTAGGGTAGAATTACTCTCAAGGCAACAGGAGAAGCCTGCTGAAAGGCAGCTGCTGTCACTCTCTCTATCGTCTAATCTCATAATTTCTTTAAGGTCTGTGTGCATCGGGGTCACTGAACAGCCTTCCATAAATGCAGGTGTTATTTTTGCAACTCTTCCCTAGGGCTCTTAAAACCAAAGTTGGGCCTTTTCTTAGCTTCCTAATGACAAAAACTAAATAGAAGAGAGAGAACATAGTTTATAAAAGCTTCTTTAGAGAGTGGCAGGGTTGGGAAGAGTATCTACAAGACATTTATCGCAGAGGTAAGCAATGTCCCAAGCACATAGCTTGGACTCCAACACGGAAAGACTTACAAGTAAACATGGTTTAACTGTAACCTTGAACCACCCAGCTCCAATCCAACCACCATTTCACATCCTCTATGGGGAATGCTGATTCTTGCTCTCTAGCCAGGTAGGAAGGGAGGAATGAGTTTGTCACTATTTGGATCAGTAATTAGAAGATCCAAAGGGAGAAAGTATGTAGCAGAGGGGAAAGAGAAGCTAAAACTTTCCCCAACAGTGGAACCCTTCAGCCATGCAGCAGTCCTCTTTGCGTCTTCTGCCTCACTTCTTATACTCCCTTCCTTCACTCTCCACCTATGCTCAAGATGTTTGGAGTGTTTCCTTTGTAGTTCTTATAGATTTCTGGACCCACTTTGTTAGGTAGTCTTTTGTTTCTATGACAAAATATCTATGCCAAGCAACTCAAAGAGGAAAGATTGACTCGGGCTCAGACTTGCAATGCTCTAGTCAGTGAACGGCTGGCTCTGTTACTTTTAGGCAGTAGCAAGGCAGAGGCATCAGGGATGAAAGACATAGCTAAGGAAACTTACTTCCTGGTAGCCAAGAAGCAGAAAGAGGGTGAGACAACCAGAAAGGGAGGGGTTGGAGGCAAAATACGTACCCAAGATCATGCCCCATGATGCTCACCCAACAAGATCTCCCTCCTTAATTTCCAGTACATCTCTGGAATACCATCAAACTATGAGTCTATCAGTGGACCACTCTACAGATGAAGTAAGAGCCCTTGCAACACATCCTTAGAAGCCCCACCTCTGAGCCACGTACCACTGGTGATCTGGCCCTCAAGGCTAGAGCCTTTGAGGCACAGACCAGATCCAAATCATAGCACTTTACACCCCCTTTTAAATTTTATTAAAATATTTTATTCCCCACTTTCTTGTCTGCATTTTATCCATTTGGATTTCACTTGGGTTTATTTGTAGCCTTTATTTACTTTTCTTTCTTTTTTATTTTTTGTTTTTACTGTACTTCCACGTGTATATCTAAGTATTCTCAGTCATTTTGACTTATGATACCTGTTTGGTCTTTCATTGCTTTATTGTGTCAATCTCTATTTCAGGCCTCAAATGGTAAGCAGTTAGTTCTTCATAAAGATACAGAATTTTGGGGCCAGGGAGATAGATCAATAGAATAAGCATTTCCCTGGCAAGCAAAGGGCCTGAGTTCAATCCCTGATCACGCAAAATAAAAAAAGAAAAAAAATGATTCATAATTTTCTTTTGTTTTTTGTATTTTAGGGAAAGGTCTACAGGGTGTTTAGGGTCTTACTACTAGATCAGACTCATAGTGATCCACCTGTTTACAGCATCCAAAGTGCTGGGATTACAGGCATGTGCCACCATACCCAGTCTCATTTCCCGTCTCAGCGTGCCCTGGAAGATGGAACCATCATGGCACACAGAGGATCAAACCCTAGTCCCTGTGCTCTGCCTGATCAGGTGCTTTAGTCCATTTAGCTATCTGGCCAGCCCAGCGTTGTATTTTATTTATTTATTTTTATTTATTTATTTATTTGTGTTTTAGTTAGGGTCTTCAAAGATTCACTACACAGATCAGACTCAGTTATTCTCTTGTTTCCAGCCTCTAAAGAGCTGGGATTACAGGTGAATGCCACCACACCTAGTCTCAATCTTAGCTTCAGTGCATCCTGGAAGTGGGGTGAGCATGGCAAACTGAGGATAGAACCCAGGCTACAGTGTCAGCCCAAGCAGGAGCTTTAATCCACTGGGCTATTTGGCTGGTCCTTCTCTGGCATTATATTTTAGGTACACCTCAAATCTTTATTTCTCACTGTAAGTAGATACACTGATACAAAATGTAAAATTTATGGAATTATTTCAAAAGAAATGCAGCTACCTCCTTTAATCACAGTTCACTTATCTTCAGATTATTGGATATAATTCTACAGATTGCATCTTTTATGTTTAGAAGTTTTGGCAATAAATTTACTTGTAGGAAAAGCAACAACAGGGAAGATATATAAAAAAAAATTCCTACCCTTACCGTTGTGTACTTTCAGCCACTCTACATTCTTGAGAATTTACTTCTTATTTCCCATAATTTCTTCCTTATCTCCCTCATGCGAATGCCACTGTAAGTAAGGAAGCAGAGAATACCAAGTATAAAATTACACAGCCCTACGTGCCCAGGACCTGTCTTTTTCATTTGGTGAAAATGGCAATAGTCACTTTCACGCTATCCCTCCTCACCCTCAGGGCTAAGGAATCCTTGCAATTATCACAGACCCTCATATAGTAGATTTTCTTTGAAATTTCAGAAGTATTCTCTGATCCCCATAGATAATACACTCAAGTATTATCCTAAGTAGGTTTCCAGGTATCTCAGGTATTCCATGGCTCTTGTGTTGTTACCTCAGATCATACTCATGTAGTTAGTGTCACTCACAGAGCCCCGTCTTCCCTGGCTTCCTGTGGGTCATGCAAGTGCTTTGTTTTTCCTCCCAGGTCCCCTCATTCAGTGAGTTTTATACACCTCCCACTAGGACAGTAGAAAAGATGGAACATTATTTCTCAAAATACAAAGTTCTTTTGTAAATATCCAAAAGTATTTAAGGTGAAATAATGGTATAGATTCAACTATTTTTAAAATATATTGCTCCAGATCCCACCTATTCCCACCCAGATGGAGAGAGGGGCCTGAGACAGCGACTGACTCTGGCGGCCTCCTGGATCCTGCCCCAAGTTCTACCAGTGAGTGGGAATTTGCATGACTCACAAGGCTTCCCAGATCAGTGAGTATGTGCTGAGTCTGGGGGAGTGCCTTTGGCTTCTTCCTGATCCCAGATCCCCGCCCCTAAGCCCTCCAAGCCCGTGACCTGCCTGAAACCTCAGGGTCCACTCACCAGCAACTCCACGGATCCCCTGCCCTAAAGCCCACTGAGTGAGTGGGAATTTCCCCAACTCCCTGGGCATCAAAGTTCAGTAAGCATAGAACTCCAGGCCCGCCATGCCAGAGAGATATTTCCCAGCAATTCCATGTCTACCCCCTAACCCCCTTCGGCCCAAGACCGAGTGCAGCAAGGGCCAGTAAGAGGTCCAGACCAGCCGCAGAGAGAAACATTTCTCAGCAATGCCCTGTCCCAACCCATGGCCAGAAACTCAGCATAGCTCAGCCTGTGAGTGAGGGCTCCAGGCCCAGGGGAGCTAGATGGACATGTCCCAGCCTTCTAGGGTTTGGCCTAGAGCCCCGGACCCAGCACAGGTTGGTTGACCCAGCACAGCCTACCCCCTGAATAAGAAAATCCGCTATAATTTTGGGAGCCCATAAGACCAACCAAAGCACAGGCCTGCCCACCTAGAGAGCAACATGCCTAACACAGGAGGGCCACCTCTAGGAATTTTCCAGATCCTCACACCAAAGCCAGCCAAGACAGTGGGAATTTTCATGACTTGCTCTGCATTCCAGTTTGGTTCGTGCTCTCCTGACCAGGAAACCAACAGAGGGAAACCACAGGAGGTGCAGCAAAAAGAAACTGAACACAACAGCTAGATCCAGGACAGGCATATCTGGATAATCTCAAACATAATAGACTGGCACCCGAATCTCATAATAGGCTAAGGTACTAGCTGCAAGAAAGCTCTACGCCAAAGGTCAGAGATCAGTGCTATACAAAATGACGAGGACAAGGAGAAAAATGCAGTCCCAGGCCTCGAGTCCACCAGTAAGGGCAGAGGACACTAGCTCAGCTGAAATGAATGAATTAACAGATATAGCAGCAAAGGAACAACAGCAGAAAGGTAAAGAGGAAATCAGATTAGAAGTAACTCCCCAAATAAAAAAAGAAATATGTGAATACATAGCATCTGAAACAAAGAATGAATTCCAGAAACATTGGGTGGAAGAACAATGCTCAACCAGAACAAGTGCAGAGAGCACTATTCCAGCTAAAAGATATGAATTAACAGCATCTGAAGAAAAGAAACAATAGCAGAAAGGTCATGAGGAACTCAAAGAAGAAATATTTTCTGAAATCAAAAAAGAATTCTTTAAAGAAAAAGAATTGTTATAAATCATAACATCTGAAATACAGAAACAAGTCTGGAAATATACAGAAGAAACCCAACTTGGAAGAAATACTGCAGAAAAAGAATTAATAACCACCTCTGAAAAAAGACATGGATAAAAAAATTGAGATCAGAAATATGATGCATTCCTTGAATGAGCAATACAGAAAAGAAATAGAATGCATGAAACAGACTCAAAAAGATATAGAAGAACTAAAAATATCAATCATGGGTTTTCAAAATGAATGAGTGAAAGGGAAGACAGACTTTCAGATCTTGAAGATGCCGGTGCATCTAGTGAAAAGGTGAGAAAGGATCTCTTAAAAACAATGAGAATGCAGGAAAAAATAAACCATCACCTGCAAGATGATGCCAGGATGAACAATGTCAGAATAATTGGTATCAACAAGAGTGAAGGAGTCAATACAAATGACATAAAAAGAATTTGGGGAGAAGTAATCACAGAAAACTTCCCAAGTCTGAGGAAGCAACCCAACATTCAGGTCACCGAAGCATACAGAGCACCAAATAACTTCAACCCAAGTAAAAATACATCGAGACATATAATAGTCAAGATCCCAGAAATCTAAAACAAAAATAATATGCTGAAAGCTGC
>PVKA01054611.1:0-10692 GCA_004027165.1 Ctenomys sociabilis
ATTATTGAATCTTTGATATAATTCAGCTATAAAAAAACCTGTAAATATAATTTCATGTATGCACCTTGTACAATACCAAAACGTTATGAAAACAGTTTGCAATGTATTAATTCATCGACTCTGTATGGTTAAGGTGTCTTGAAACTGTCTGATTGACATTTGTATTTTAATAAAATAAAAATAAATGGAAAAAAAAAGTCATAGAAAACAAAGAACGCAGGCTATGAAGCATGAGGTTTTCATAAAAGTGTTAATCATAAAAGAGGAGGCCAGGAGAGAAGGACCGAGGGTTGCTGACAATGAAGGCATTGGGAGTTGGAGGGATTACTGTCTTATATAAATACATTTACATCTGATAAAATATGCTTTGCTAAGAAGATTGCTTTGTTTTGTGGAGAGGTAATTGTTTTTCATTTCTGAACTATAAGTATTAAATATGACTTCAGGAACTGCTGAGCTCTACATTATGAACAATTTAAACTACATAAGTAAGTTTTTAAATAAGAAAAAATAATAATGAAACATGACCACTAAAATTCAGGCCTTAAAAGAGTATGAGCAGCCAGGCGTGGTGGCGCAGGCCTGTAATCCCAGCACTGGGGAGGCTGAGGCAGGAGGATTGTTGTGAGTTCGAGACCAGCCTGAGCTACAAAGTGAGCTTAAGGCCAGCCTGAACTGCACAGTGAGACCCTGTCTCAAAAAGACAAAAAAAAAAAAAAAAAGAGTATGAGCAGCGACAGAGAATATACATAATCTAAGTTTAAAGACATATTTTTCTCTTTCAGGACATTATTATTTTTAATATTTAATATGTAGCTTTCAGCGGCCGGGAAGATGGCTCAGTGGAATAAGCGCTTCCCTGGCAAGCGTAAGGACCTGAGTTCAATCCCTGGTTCTGCCAAAAAAATGTAGCTTCCTCCCCGGGATATTACTGTAACAACAGAAACCATGTTTAGGTATGGGATGATACTTATGGGACAGATGCTTGCTCTACACAAAAGAGTGCGGTTCCTGGCAGCAAAGGTTCAATTAGTGCTTCGCTAGGCCAAGGACAGCATGTCATATCCACTTCTATACCAGGTACAAACTGATATAGAAAAGAAAAAATAAGTATTGTTGAAGCTGTTTTTGTGTTCTTGACCCATGAATTGAGTTTTCAAAAAAGTCTACAAAGGTGGCTACAAAAGTACTTAAATACTGACTCCTAGAAGATGAAATCCTGGAGGATCCAATGACTTAGGCCAATTAGATGAATTATATTTCTCTTAAGGAAAAAATTTCACTTGATCTTGTTCTTTTAAATGTATACTGTCACTATCTTATCTATTAATATGCTCCCTTGAAAATAAATTTTAAAAATAAGTAAGACAAGGAAAAATTTAGTTTAGTAAAAGAAAGAGTTACTGTTTAGTTGTTTGATGAATCTTGTATATCTGTATCGTGTCTGAGCAGCAAATTTGATCATAACTATGCACATGTAACAACCATTGTGTTGTGGTTTGGAACAAGCCACATTATTGCAAGGGTAATAATATAATGCAGCACACATTTTATAATAAGATTTTATAATGAATCATCGAATAATTATATACAAGAACTATAGGAAATCTGTTCGCACACATAAACACTAAGAGTCCAGCTGAGGACCTAGATCCTCATACCTGCCCGAGTCCAGCTGAAAATCAAGAGCTCATATCAATGCCTTCCACAAGTCCAACTGGAGGCCTAGAGCACACAACAAAGTTTCATGCAGCCCTGCTTCATGGGTCTGTGCTGGAAAGACCCAAAAGTCAGTAGTGGAAGTAAGGAAGCCTATGCCAGTGGGATGAAGGATCTGAAGTGGAGCTAGAAATAACACTTAACATATGCACCAGAGCTCTTCCAAAAGTACCACAGCTGTCCTCTGTGACAGTGAAGTCCCATGTTCCTCCTATGATGAGGAAAGCTGAGTTCCCATCAGGAAAGCCAATGCAACAAGCTTCTCTTTCCCCTCTGGAGCCAGGAAAAGATGCTCAAGATGAGGACCCAAGCCTCTTTAAAGTTTATTGGGAAAGCCGGATTGGTAAGGTCCTGCAGCAGACCAGTCCAAGAGAATTAGTGACTTCCAACAAATCCCAACAG
Organism: Ctenomys sociabilis; assembly: GCA_004027165.1. NCBI lineage: Eukaryota > Metazoa > Chordata > Mammalia > Rodentia > Ctenomyidae > Ctenomys > Ctenomys sociabilis. The sequence continues at coordinate 2,122 of PVKA01054611.1, forward strand.
CTTCTCTAAACAGTAGTACAACAGCTTCTCCTGTTCTGCCTTTATGCTGCTGGCAACAATCCTCAGGTGGACCTCCCACACCCACTACCATGTTAGTTTAATTCAGCTGTGCTTAATAAATTGACTGCTAATTACAAATCCACTAGAGATTGTCAATTTCCTAATCTGGTTTTGAAATTCCCTACCATTCGTATTGTTTCATGTTGCTTTGTTTGTGTCTTTGTTCTTGTTACATTTTTGCTTTACCTCTTTAAAATACAAAAGTAAAATAAAAAGATAAACAAAAAGAATGAAATACATTTGAACCAAGTAACTGGCACAAGTGAACCCTTCACGAGGGGTTCTGGAACAGAAGAAACTTGAGTGCTGAATTTGTGGAAACACACGGCTGCTGTCTGGAATTTCTTCCTGTTGTCAGAAATATCCAAGAATTCATGGTGAGGCTGCATCTTGTCTCTTTCCTGCTGAGCTTATTTGGTACTTTAGGAACTACTTTCAATACTCTAATATAGGTTGTAATTAAGATTGAACTCCTTCGTAATCTTTCAGAATTAGAAAAAAATGATAATTTAAATTGGTGTTATAAATACAAAGTTAAGATGTATGTATGCTGCTACAAGGAGGAATATCAATTTAAATCTTAAATACTAAACAAATGCATTTGCTAGATAAAATTAATTACAATAATCTTTTATCCTACCCCTTGCTGCTTGAATTTCACCTCAGATCTAAATTAATATTTATGGCCTAAAAGATCTGCTTAAAAAGAATTAAGACATATTTCTTAATTTATACATAAAAAGGTTTTCCTGTACATTTGCAACAACAGTGCAATAAAAATAAAGAAAAGCTGCTGGAATTGTAGGTCAGTGGGAGAGCATGTGCTTGGCTGAGGTCCCGTGGATGCACACACATGTGCGTACACACACACACACACACACACACACACATGCACACACACACACGCACACACACACACAGAGGCACTATTTGTGTTTGTATTTCTTCTTAGATAGTTTCTAGAAGAGTGCATGTATGCCCTTAGAGGTAAGAAATCTCTCATAATCCTACCACCACAATCCAACAACTTTCAGACATTTATTTTTTTATACTTTAAGGAAATAAACCATTAATTTGCTTTTTCTCTTTACCTGTCTCTTAGGATCTTGTATTGTCATAAAATGCATTGATTTTTAAATGAAATACCATTGTTTTTTTACTTTAAAAATATTTCAGCATTCTTCTCATGGAAGAGTAGAGTTACGGGTATTGTTATAAATACAATTTTTATAGGCATTTTAATGTCTGAATTGGCTCCTCATTTTCTAAAGTAATTCTGTTACCTAATTCTAAAACCATTACACTTAATAAATGATTAGGTGCAATACTAAGCTAGATTCACCTTTTTTCCAAAAATAAGGGTGAAAGTAAGATTCCACTTCCACATATACAGAGTAATGGCTCTAAACATAACGAATGTACACTGTGGCATAATTCCATCCAATGTATTAAAAGGAAAATGTTACTCTATGAGAGATATAAGCATCATGGGAATTTTCCATTTTTTCCTAATTTAAATTCTAACTGTGTTTCCAAGAAAATTCTGTTAACAATCACATGGGGGAATTTGCAGTGTGGAATATCTAAGACTTTTTTAAAGCAAAAGTTTTAATATACCAAGCAAGAGGAATGTGTAGGGAATGAAGCAAACATTGCATCTTTTGACTTTTAAAAATGTTTACAATAATTTGTAGAATGTTCATGAAGATGATCTTTTCATGAGTTCTTGTCACACAGGCTAAAGCATCTTTGGCAACTACAGTATAATCATAATTAAATCTGAAATTACATTTAATGAGACCAATAGACAGCACCTAAGAACTAAGATGCTTGTGCTATTTTTCGCATTCTCAGATATTTAAATACATACTCTGATTTTGATTTTACCTTGTGTGTTTATATGTATTATTGTTTTCTTCTCCATTTTCATCATGTTCCTCTGTTTCATGAATTACTTTGGTTATGCTCTTGTGAACTCCTGACACTTTTAGACTTCAATTACATTTCAGTTCACAGATTTCACAATTGTCCACCTTACTATTTTAACAACTGCTTCTAAATGTTATTTAAATTGCTCTACATTTGAGCACTTTTCTCTCTTCTTGAAATGGGCATTTCCAGATATGTGGTTCTGTTTGGAAGCAGAGATCCTGGAAAAGTAGGAAGACTCAAATGCCGAGGGAAAAAGAAATCTTGTTGTTGCACTTGCTCTGAGCTAGTATTTCATTTTCTATTGTGTCAAAGCTTATCAGCCTATGCCTTATTACCAAAAATGAATCCCTTATTTTCTCTGATTAAATCTACTGTTTTCTACACACTTTTGAAATGTATGCAATTGTAATGAAACTAATAAGCCTAGCATGGCGATTCACCATTCTGTGTCACAGGAGGATTGCAAATTTGAACACTGTCCCTGAGTTCTATAATTTTTTAAGACCATGAATTAAAATAGAAACTAAAATATAATAAAGGTCCAAGCATCTAATTTAGTGTGATGGTTGTGGGTTGAACACCCTATACTGAAAAGATAGAAAAAAAAATAGAAATGAAAGAAAAGGAGAGGAGAGGGGAGAGGAGAGAAGAGAGAACAATAAAGAGCAAAGGAGAGGAGAGGAGAGGAGCAGAAAAGAAAAAAAATCTAGATTTCTTTTGCTGGTTCATATATTATCTCTACAAAGCAAGTATTCACATAGATCTTGCTATGTCCCTTTAGATTAATTTCTGACATGATTTAGTGCTATTCTTGTCTGGTCTGCATAAGAACTATTAAATCTTTTAGTAGCTTCTGTACAAATAACCTGCTAAATATGCAGTATTTTCAATGAAACATCTGTAAGGTTGTTCTCTCTGTCTCTGTCTATCTGTCCGTGTCTTTCTGTCTCTGTCTCTCTCTCTCTCTTTTTCTCTTTCCCCTCTCACTCCCATTCTTTCCCTCTCCCTTTCCCTCACACTCACATATGTACATTGTCATATACAATCTTCTTATTAACATCTGATTTTTTGTATTGTGAATAAGTAATTTAGTGTGAAGATATCAATGCATTTGGTCATATTCAAGAACAATGATACTAGGCTTTATATTGCCTAATTTTGTGTAGCTGTTGTAATAATTTTTAAAAAGATTTTTAATGTATTTAGTACAGGTCTACAGTGTCTCACTGCACAGATCAGACTCACAGTGATCCTGGGCTGCAAGGACAGCCAACATTTTGGTCCTAGCCTTTCAAGGTCAGTGAGGACTCAGGACATAGGAGAACCTATACTGTAACATCATGTAACTCAGTTGTGTCCCAAATTTTCTGATCAAGGAGATTATCGGATTACAGAGCAATGTGATTGATGATGTAGAGTGTGCCTAAGGAGAGTTACATAGATAGAAAACATTCTTTCAGGCTTTCCCTGAGAGCAAATTGGTCATGCAGTGGCCTTGACTCATCCACATGGCTGAAACTGACAAAAGATGTGCGAACTGCGTCACTAGATCATGGGATAAAGCCTGAGGGGACTTCACTGACCTTATCAGATACAAAAGTTACATTTCTTGTTATATAGGTCTTGCTTTATCTTGGTCTTAACATTCCAGCACAAAAGTATAAAAAGTAAAGCCATATTAATATGCTGAGCTGTAAAAGTCTCAAGTCAACAACCTCTGATATTGCCAGTCCTATGGATAGCCCACTACTATTACGGACTACTGGACTATATTGAATAATTTTGTTGAACTCATGCTCCTACAATATTTAAATGGCAATGCAATACCCATCTCTAACAAAAGTAAACAAAAAAAGGGGATACAAAGGAAAGACTATTTTGTATTTATATATGCAAAATATTTAGGATAGATATACAGCTACTCTCTTTCAATTCAGTGGGAAGAAAGATTTGTACTAGTAGTATTTAGACAGGTATCATGCCTGCATCTTGTACTGTGTATAATCACTAAGAAGATATCAATATGCAATGTATTAATTATGAAACTATCCTACTAATCGGCTTTGAAACTGTCTCATTCCTGTTTCTCCATAAAATTAATAAAAATAAAAATACAAGAAACAAACAAAAAAACCCTGCATTCTTATTTACTATCTCATGTTCTAGAGGCAGAGCCAGCACAGCGTGTTGGGGATTGAACTCCTGGTCCCTGAGTCTGCCTAATAAAGTGCTTTAATCTGCTGAGCTATCTGGCTGGCCCTTGTGCAGCTGTTGTAAAACAGAATTGCCTTATAATGGTACATTTAGGTTTTATTGATTCCTCCTTGTGAACAAAAACAGCCTAAATGATTTATATTGGAAATTTTCCCTTCTAATTTTCCAATTATCTTTTTGTGCATTTTTATTTTTTGTGTGTGTGTGTGTGTGCAACAGGGATGATCTAGTTGACATTTGGAAACCAAAATGACCATTAATCATGAAAATATCTTTTATCATTTATGCTGTAGCTTTCCTCATTTCGTTCCTTCACTCCTTCTGCACATGTGCCCAGGAAAATTTGGGATATATCTCCAATCCCAACCACATAATGATCACACAGACTATAGTCTGCACATTTGTTTTGTGGCCTGGCTTCAAAGTTGCTACATTTATGTGTCTCCCAACACATTAAAAACAAATTAAAGTTTTTCCTTATGAGCATAAGGTAGAATGTGGGTATTGTTGAGTTTGCGAAGTTATGAGCAATTTTTATTTAACAGTGACTTGGAAACATGTTTATACATATATAGGCCAAGGCAGAAATCCATGTATCCATTTAATCTGATCAGAAGTGAGAAACCCCACAGTAATTTAGATGTAAGTGGAAGAAGTTTGAATTTTTAAACTATGATAACAGTACATACCGGATAGAAGAGATGTACACATGATACCCTGACATTGCAAGAAAGTGCACATGGAAGGACACATTGGGAAGCCTTCCATAAAGCTGCATTTCAGACCCAGCTGGGAAGGTGTGCAGTGTATTCATTTAATAGCAGAAAAGTTAACATCAAGTTTAGGCCAAAACTTTCCTGTTGTGCTTTGGTAGAAAAGAAAAGAAAAGAAAAGAAAAGAGAAAAAAGAAAGAAGAGGAGAAAGGAGGGAAAGGAAACATAGGGGAAGTAAGGGAAGGAAAGGGAAGAGAAGGGAGGGGAAGGGAAGGGAGAGGAAGGGAAGGGAAGGAAAGTGAAAAGAAAGGAAAGAAAAATAAACTTTCGGAGAGCAAGTAAGGTGCTTAGTAGTGGTGGCATGAGGATTCAGTGGGTAAGGGCCCCAAGCAAGGATGTGCAGTTAGAGTTTTGCAGAGAAAACAGAGAAAGTGATGAGCCCCAGTCCTCTATAGAAGGCTATAGGAGGTCTCCAAGAGAATCCAATTTGCTGGTGCAGCCAGGAAGCCCTTCACTCAGGGGTTTCTCTGTGTGGAGGTCTATGGAGGTCATTCTCAGGTTAAAGAGATGTTAAGGGTCAAAATGCCCTGGAGTCAGGCTGGGCAGGGCTCCATGGATATTCTCATTCTTAGCACAAAGCACCCCCCTCTGGGTATCCACGAATAGCAAGACTGTCCCTTTTTCCTCATGCTTGACTGTAGTGGCCTCTTCTAAAGAAAAAAAAAAAGATAGATGCCATCATCAATATAAAAAAGAAATCAACTAATAGCAAATTCTGGAGGGGCTGTGGAGAAAAAGGAGCTGTTGTTGAGAATGCAGACTGATACAACCGCTATGGAAATCAGTGCAGAGACTCCTCAGAAAACTAGGACTAGAGCTCCTATTCAATCCACCTTTTCCTCTTCTGGGTATTTTTCCAAAAGAACTGAAAACATTGTACCACAGTGATATATGTGCACCCATGCATATAGCAGCAATTTGTCATAGCTGAATATTGGAAACAACCCAAATGCTCATGACCTGAGGAATGTATTAAAAAAAGACATGACACTTTTATACAGTGCAATGTCACTTAGCTATAAAGAAACATACACTAGAGGCTTTTATAGATAAATGAATGTTACTAGGAGCTAGACTCCTAAATGAAATAAATCAGACCCAGATGTGTAGACATCAGATTGTCTCCCTAGAGTAAGAAACTGAAAGAATAAATAGAATCTGAAAAGTACAATAGATATAGTAGAATAGAAAGAAAGTGAACATGGGGGATAAACAATTGTGATGAGGGAAAGGAGAAAAGTAGGGGAAAAGGAAGAGGGGAAGATTCGTGTAAGTACGCACACAGGATAGCTAAGATGGTTGTAGTACTAATTTGTATCCGTTTTTTGAAGATAGCAGTTAATGTTTAAGACTTTTTTCTCTGACCAATTTTATATGCTACTGTCTGAAATCTGAGCAACTACACCGAAAACAGCAATGTGCACTGTAACAATCACAGTTGAATACCTTTCATCCTGTTTTTTAAAATGTATGTTTTATTTATTATTTTTAAGCTATCTTTAAAATAAATTTAAAAATAAAAAGTAAAAGTAAAAGGAAGGAAAAATATTAATGTTTAGTGAAAGGAAGAGTTGATGTTCAATTGTTTGATCAATATTTCATGCTATATCTGGAAATCTGAGCAACAAATTTGATGATAACAATGCCTAACATAACAACCATTGTTAATCTATTCTTATTTTGAAATTCTGTGCCATTGGAATTGTTTTATGTTTCTTTGTTATTTTATTTGTTCTTGCTGTTTGCTTTTTACATTTTTCCTCTTCAAACCATAAAAAAGGGGCTCAATCAGGTGTAGTGGCTCACTCCTATAATCCAGGAACCAGGGAGGTGAGACAGGAGGATCATGGTGAGTTTGAGGCCAAGTTCAATGCCAGCCTATACTACATAGAGACATCCTGTCTAAAAAACAAAAATGAAAGCAGAAAACAAAACAAAACGAAAGGTACCTAAAGGCATTGTGCCCAGAAAGACAGAGTATGTATATATTGACATGTGCATTGAAACAGAGGCAATATATTGATAAGTTATATTATAGCTTAAAATCTATATTTGTTTTTGACTATAAAGAATACATTCCTATTACAGTGTGCCCCTTTTCTTTTGTATTCTGAATATATATTTTTTATGCATAACTTTGTAAGGCCATAAGTTAATTGTTTGGACAGTACTAGATTGGTCCCTGGAATCATATCTCACAAACATTGACTTATTGCATGATATAGTACAAAAAATGTTTCATTAATATCACTTCAGATCAAAGCTATAGGTAAGATCTCATAGATTTCCAAGCTCATGTGATCATTTTACAAAATTTCAATTTACTTTTAGAATTTGTTTATTTTTGCATCTTAGGGAAGCGTCTAAAGGGTGTTTAGGGTCTCACTACTAGATTGGACTCATAGCGATCCGCCTGTTTATAGCCTCCCAAGAGCTGGGTTCACAGGGCTGCATCACCATGCCCAGCCTCAATTGCTGAATCAGTGTGCCCCAGGGGTAGGGCCAGCAAGCAGGCCCAGGGATTGAACCCCTGCCTCTGTGCTTGCTTGCAAGTGCTTTAATCTGCTGAGCCACTTGACTGACCCTTGCTTTTAGAACTTAATTTTCATTATTTACAGTAATGCTGTCCTTGGCATGTTAGACTTATTGCACTTTCAAGACTATGTCTCTTCAGTTGTCTCTTTCTCACTCTGTACTTCTTTTAATTAACAGTTGAGATTCACAAGAAAAACAACCACTTTAACTTGTAACTCTCTATAAGCATTATACTTCGGTATACAGCAGAGAGATTTTATGTGTAATGACCATTTTTATGACAAAATATTTTAAAACGTGTGCTTAAGGATTAGGATTTAATATAAGTAAAAATATTCATGCTTTATTCAGGACATTATTAATACAAGTTTTATTTTCTGAATGTGTGGCAAAGAAAAAATACAAGGACTACTGCTAAGTCTATTTCCTTACTTATGTCAGTTTCAAACACTGTTACTTGCCCTTGTTTTTTGCACTGTCTTGTAAACATAGTTTTTCATAAAAATCACCAGTTTATTAATACAATCTCAGAAGAACCCAAAAACTACTATGAGACATTCTACTTAGGCCACATGCGTCAAATCAAAGTAAATATTAATGGCTAATCCATAAAGGCTCTATTGTTCAGAGCTTTAGTCTTCCCCTAATTTTAATTCCTTAGAAATGGTTACAACTCCGCATGGATTTGTTTTCTTAGCATTTATAACATATTTATATTTCAATCAAAGCATGGAACTTTTAAAGATACTTGCACTTTCAAGAAAATGTTATAGATAATTGTGTTCTGGCTTCTATATATACTCTCACAGTTTGAATAATTTTGTAATGAAAAATAAATGTAAAGAAAAAAATTTCCAGCCTAATCTTAATTAATATATATATTCTGATGCAGTGGCAAAATAAATAAGATATATTAGAATGCAATTTTATCTGAATATTTGCTATATATCTCTCAGTGAGTTTTTTAAAGTTGTTATCAAATAGAACTCTATAAAAAGATTTTATTTTATGGTTAAATTATTAACTTATTAAAGTGCTGCAATTAAAATATGTGTAA
>PVKA01054612.1:0-10692 GCA_004027165.1 Ctenomys sociabilis
CTTTACCTATTCTTATTCCCTTTATTTCTCCCTCTTTTCTAATGGCTGTTGCTAATGATTCCAAATCTATATTGAATAGGAGGGGTGATAGAGGATATCCTTGTCTTGTACCTGATTTAAGAGTAAAAGATTTCAGTTTTTCCCCATATAGGATTATATGAGCTTTTGGGTTTTCATAGATGGCTTTTATCAAGTTAAGGTAGAGTCCATCTATTCCAATTATCTGTAGGACCTTGAACATGAATGAGTGTTGGACTTTGTCAAAAGCTTTCTCTGCATCAATTGAGATGGTTATGTGGTTTCTAGATTTCAGTCTATCAATATAGTGTATTACATTTATAGATTTTTTAATACTTTTGCATCCCTGGAATGAATCCTACCTGGTCATGGTGTATGATCTTCTTGATGATTTGCTGTATTCTATTTGCCAGGATTTTGTTGAGAATTTTTGCATCTATGTTTATGAGGGAGATTGGCCTGTAGTTCTCCTTTTTCGTTGTGTGTTTCCGTGGTTTTGGAATCAGTATTATACTAGCATCCAGAAATTATTTTGGGAGGACTGCTTCCTTTCAATTTCATTGAAGAGTTTGAAGAGTGTAGGGATTTTATCTTCTATAAATTTGTTGTAGAATTCAGCTGTGAATCCATCAGGACCTTGACTTTTCTTTGTTGGTAGGCTTTTTATTACATTTTGTATTTCAAGCTGTTATTGGCTTATTGAGAGTTGTTGTATCTTCTTGGTTCAGTTTTGGTAATTTGTACCTTTCTAGGAATCTGTCCCTTTCATCTGTGTCTTCCATTCTGTGAATATAAAGATTCTCAAAGTAGCTATTTCCAATCTTCTGCATTTCCACTATGTCTGTGGTGATTTCACCCTTTTCATTTTTTATTGCTTGTATTTGAATTTTTTTCTTTGCTCTTTTTGATGAGGTTGGCTAGAGGCTTATCAACAATGGCTCTCCCTCAGACTTATTGCACTCTCACTGATCTGGGAAGCCTGGTGAGTCGTGCAAATTCCCACTCACTGGGAGGGCTTGGGGGCAGGATCCAGGAGGTCACTGGAGTGGGCCCCACTGTCTCAGCCTGGTCACTCTGGCTAGGAGGGCGTGGGGCGGAATCGAGGAAGATGGCAGAGTCAGCCCTGCTGTCTCAGGCCGGTTGCTCTGGCTGGAAGAAATGCATTTAATTATATGACATGAGTTATTCCATCATTTAAAAATATTGGAATTATTTGTTTTATTTATTTATTTATTTATTTATTTATTTATTTATTTTTATTGAAGAACAATTAGCAATGAGACAGTTTTAAGAGAAATTAACAGGACAGATTCGATAATTAATACATAGCAAACTGTTTTCTTATGTTGGTTTTTTTTTTTGTTTGCATCTTCTTGTAGCTGTTGTATTGTTATCTTCTGGTTCCTTGTTTTTTTCTTTTTTGTACTAGGATAAAACTCAGGACCTCATATTTGCTAGGCAGGTGCTGTACCTCTGAGCTAACTCTTTGGCCTGGTTCTTTGTTATTTTAAAGAGGTCTTTCCTTTCATGATCACTAGCTGCAATGTGTCTTCTTTTGATATTCTCAATTAATTTTTTTTTCTGTAATGATCCTTGTGTATTTTGATGGTAGGTAGTTATATCGTTAATGTCAAGGCTTCTCCAGAAATAGTTTCTGCTTCAAGGATATCATCAGTGTGCAGGAGATTCTTGGTTTGTTTCTGTCTCAAGATCACAGCTTCTCAATTAATTGAGAGTGAGATGTTGGTTTCTGTTTGGCTCAGTCCCCAACCTTTTGGTTTTGGAATGTGGTGAGGTTATTACCCCAGAGCTTCCTAATATTGTTACATGATGGAGAACAACTGTTTAAAGCAGATATGACATCCTAGTCACAGTGTTACTGTACAATTAGTAATAAGCACAATTTTAGAGACTAACCAACTGTGGCAACTATTCATTTTGTACTTTAGACAACAGAAACAAAGTCTATAATTATGTAACAGAGCCAATCATAAATTAGGAGTTTGTATGCAAAGCATTTCCTCTTGTTAGAATGGATTTACCTTGGATTCCCTTGGACAAGACAGTTGCCATGTCCCAAGTGCTTCTTCAGCTGCTTGCCCAACCTGCAGTGTAAGAATATGGGCCAAGTTCCTCCAGACCTAGAATGGGTGGGGTTTCTCTCCTGCCACATGGGTCACCAAGGTTCCTCTCCTGAGCAGCTCACTGAAGCTCCTGATACTCACTGAGTCTCAGCGTCGCTTCCTGATAAACATGTTTTTCGTACTAGTCTGCAGGTTGTTAGTTCAGCTGGACTGAACTGAGCTTGACAGAACTTCCTTGTGTATTGATAGTAAAGCCTTGGGTGAACTGGGTGGCTTTGTAAAACTTGGACAAGCTCTCTTCTATGATTGGATCTCATCTGGAACAAGCAGGATGACTTGGTGCTACCCTGTATATTTCATTACCTGAGAGGTTGGCTCAGTCTTAGCCTCATGGAGAAGCAGAAAATAAAATAAGAGAAAGGAGAAGGAGTAGGGAAGCACTCAAGTCTTCGTTGTTCTAATCTGAGAACTAGAGCACTTTCACTGCCTCCTGGTGTCCAAAATAGTTTACAAGGCCAGTGAAGACTAAGAGAAGGCAAAATAATTGCAACAACTTGATTGGAAGACTTGCAAAGGGAATTTCTATGAGGCATGAGGAATTGGGGTCACTTCTGCAAATGACTCCATCACAGGCAGAATATGACTGGTATGGGGGCGCTGATCTAGAGCTTCTTGCAATCTGGAGGAGTTTCTAGTTTTAATCTCCAGGAGAAGTTAGTAAGTAAATTTAATCTGCCACTTCCAGTTCAACCCATGATGGGAATAAAGAGACATAGGTCTATCTGCAGTTGTGGAGAGCCAAGGGAGTCCTAAGCCCAGATGGAAAAATGGCTAACCAGAACAAAGGCCATAACCTAGGGCCAAACCTAAGTTTTATTAATTTGTGAAGAGGGAAGCCACACTGTTTTAATAATTTGGGTGACTAAGAATGGCAAGAAATAGTGAGTACTGTGAGCTGTGCTAGGTAGGAGCTACAGTAGCATTTTTACAATATACAGAGAAGGTATGCAGAATGAGTGCAGATTCTGGTACTATCCTCTAGGTTTGAAGGAATCTGGATAATACAATTTGAGGAAGTATCTTGTGTTTTTGGCCTGTTGCTTCAGCTTTGCTGTCGTAGTGTACAGTCTTTTTAATTATTTGTTCCACTCTATTTGCCAGTATCTTATTGAGGATTTTTACACTGATGTTGCTTAGGGAGATTGGCCTATAATTCTCTCTTTTTGGTTGGAGCCTTCTTAGGTTTTGGTATTAGGGTACTTTTTGCTTCCAGAATAACTTTGAGATTATTGCTTCTCTTTCAATTTCATTAAAGAGTTTGGTGGTGCATGCCTATAATCCCAGGGTTTGGGAGGCTGAAAAAGGAAGATATAACTGGCACTAGATTTTCTCTAAATTTCTTGTAGAGTGCAGCAGTGAATCTATCAGGACCTGCACTTTTCTTTGTTGGTAGGTTTTAAATTACTTCTTCAATTTCATTCACTGATACCAGTTTATTTAGAATGTTTATATATTCTTGATTGAGCTTTGTAATTCATGTGTATCTAGGAATCTGTCTATTTTTTCTTAATTTTCCATCTTATTAGAGTACAGGTTCTCACAGCTGGTACTGGTGATATGGGTTTCTGCAGGATCCATTGTAAGTTCACCCTTTTCAGTCCTAATTCCGTTGATGTAAGTCTTTTCTCTTGCTTTTAGCAATGTTAACTAAAAGTTTGCCTATTTTATTTATTTTTTCAGAAACTTCAATTCATTAATTCTTTGTATTGCTTTCTTAGTCTCAATTTCACTAATTTTTGCACTGATTTTTATAATTTATTTCATTTATGCTTTGGGTTTAACTTGCTCTTCTTTTTCTAGAAAGTTGAGGTTCACTCCACTCTTGTTATTTACTTGAGCTCACTCTTCTTCGGATGTGGAAATTTACCACTATAGATTTCCCTTGTCAGACTGCTTTCATTGCAGCTCATAAGTGCTGGTATGTTATATTGCCATTATCATTTAATTACATAAACTGCATGATATTTTTTCTTTAATTTTATCTGTGACTCACTGATTGTCTAGCAGGGTTTTATTTAATTGTCATGTGTATTTGTCACTTTTATCTTGTTGCTGAGACAAAATACTTGATACCCAAAATTAAAGGGAGAAGATTTACTTAGCTCACTGTTTGTAGAGGTTTCAGTCCATAATTGGCTGGCTCCAAGGCAGGTTTTTTTGTTTTTGTTTTTAGTTTTTTGTCTTTTTTTGAGACGTAGTTTCAGTATAGCTATCCTTGAACTCACTGTAGCCCAGGCTAGCTTCAAACTCACAGCAATTCTCCTATTCACAGCCTCCTAATTGTTGGAATTACAAATGTGTGCCACCACTCCTGGCTGGCCAATTCTAATATTTCTGAGTTAATGTTTTTGTCTAGTTGATCTATTTGTGACAGTAAGGTATTACGTTCCTTCATTACAATTGTATTATTACTGCTTATTTGAGTTTTCAAACCCATTAATATTTGTTTTATATAGTTGGGTGTGCTGATATTTGGTGCATATATATTTATAATTGATATCTCTTCCTCTTGTCCCCTTAACAAGTACGTGGTGACTTTCTTTTTCTGTCTTTATCAGTCTTGGCTTTAAATTCACTTTGTCTACAACAGGATAGCTATCTGCTTTTGTTCCAGGTTCTTGTCACATAGAATATTGCTCTCCATCCTTTTGCTTTCAGTCTAGGAGTTTCTTTTTGACTTAATGTGTTTCTTGCATTCAATGTATTGTTGGGTCTTATTTCTTGCCCCATTCTGATGGTCTGTTTTGATTGGTGGAGGAAAAAATTGGAGACTATTCTTGATGCCTCCTTGTACCTGCCTCAATTGGACCTATTTTCTCGATTCTTTTGGCTCTATCAGGCCCTGTTTTATAAACTGTTTCACTAAGTATGTTCAAATAATCCATACCATCAAGTTAATGGTGCTGAGATCTAACTACGAACCCCTCATGCTCTCAGGATAATTATAACAACTTAGGGGTTTTAGCTGAATCAGTGATTTGATTCCCAGATAAAACCAGTGGGGAATGTAATGGGTCAGCTCACATTTTAGACTATAAATGTAAATTTTGCTTTCTGTTGTGTAAAAATATATACTCACCACTGTTTTAAGTTGTTTAGTAACTAGTGGCTGTTTCTTGCTGTTTGCTAAGATAAGATTTTTACCTTTCTAATTCCTGAAAACCAAGTTAGTTTACAGAGATGACTTCAAAAGGAAATTAAATGAGCTTTAACTTATTGTAACCTCGGACTATGCAAGGGTGCAGGCAAGTACTCAGGTGCAAGATAACCGGAAACTGAAAGAAAGCCTCAGGGCTTTTTTCTTTTGAGTTCTGACTCACAGTGGGAAGCATCCGTCTCTCTCAAGTTGTAGTCATCTTGTCTTTAATTCTGTCTCCTTGAGGGCCTAGCTCTATCTGACTGCCTACAATATTTTTATCTAACTCAGCTGCCTGCAACACTTCCCCTCTGAAGAAGTAACCCAAACTACCATGGGGGAAGTATGGGCGATGACTGCTCTGACTTCTTCAGGCTGAAAGGAGTCACAGTTGTTGACCAGCAGTCAGAGATACTCTTCAGAGGTTCTACCTAAAGGCCCTCAATAAATACCATTTTTACCTTGCAAATGTGGAATAGCTTTAAATCTGGAGGAGGCAAAGCCAAAGAAACAATCAAACATGCATAGGCCAAATAATAACATCAACAAGATATAGTAATCACTTAGCAGATCTGGGTTGCAATAATCTTTTAAAGTTTTTAATTATAAAAACACTAGTCAGAACATTTTTTAGGTCCATTAGCAGATATTTCTTTAATGTGGGGTTTAATCCCTTTTATCTTCCATGGCCATTGGGTACTGGGGCACATGAATTGCCAGACCTATGGAAAACAGAGTATTTTCTGGTTGGCAAGTGGGGCCACTGTGTGGGTAACAGACAAATCTGCATGAGTATCTATTAAAAGTTTAACAGGCTTTCTCCTTATATTGGCTGTTGCCATAGTTTTCTCAGGCTGAGAGGGGAAGACCCATGACCTCTTCAATCTGAAACTTCCTATGACTCCATTATGAACACTTCCATTTTCCTTCTGTAGCAGTTTTGGACATTTTTTTTCTTGAAATGTCCCTTCTCTGTCTTGATATTGGCCTTCTTTCCTGTAGGTTGCTAGTATCACTACTCTTATTTTCCATCTATAATTCCATTCTGCATCCTTTCTACTATGAAACACCTCAACTGAGACCAATTCATTCTTGCAAGCTCTTCTTACTTCTGTAGCTTGTGTCAGATACCTGGGGCCCACTGAGCAAGGTATAACTTTTTGGTTGTAAGGCCTCCTGCAGGTAGTCCTGCTCAAAGAATGTGAGGCAACGTCCCCTGTAGTGAATTTTCTGACATAAGATTAAGCTGATAGAGGAACCATCCTTGAGGGCAATCAGCCTTGCCCAAGGAATATGAAGATAGCTTTCCTTGTAAGGAGGCAGGAAACCCAGAAAAGACTCAGCTCACCTGGGCTGTATGAGGTGGACAGTTAAGGCCTTACTATGTCTCTATAGACAAAATCTGGTGAATCCCAGTGAAAGGAACCTAAATGTAATCAAGCATATTTGCTATCCTATATGATTACCTGGATTTTTGGTATGTTCTAAGAAAGAATAAATTTTCTGAGAAATTACAGCATATGTAATCAAAGCATAAGCATTTGAGCTAACAAGTAAATATATAAACATTTTGAGGCGAGCAGTTATAACCCACTAACTCTTAAACCCCTTTATTTATGGAGTCTGATAGTTTGCTATAAGTTCCTCTAGCTATACTTATAATTATCTCTAAGTTTTGAGAATGTATGAAAACCAGATTAATACCTTATTTTTACTGTCAATGTTTTTAAGTAATTTATGTACAGTTTGGCATATTTTACTAGTTACATCTGTGTTTACTATCAGTGTAAAATACCTGAGTTACATCAGAAATCAACCAGACTAATTTAATACACTTATGAAAAACACAATATTTAGTCAGATTAAACCAATGTCCCATTCAGCGTTTTGGATATGGCCCCTATTATAAGCAAGAGGCAGTATAGAGGGATTTATCCTTTTAACACTGTGGCTCTGAGTTTTATATTCTAAAGACAAGGCTCTATCTATAGGCCCAAAGCTATTGGACACTGTGTAGCCAGTGTCTCTAGAACTTTGTTTTGATGGTGACAGGATTTTATCTGTACATGAACAATATATCTCAGTTACAGCTAAAATAAGATGACAATGACTGGAAAGTCAGGGTTGGAGAAGGACAAACAGACCTGTGCCAGTATCCAGCAATTGGCTGGGTTCTTTCCTTCAGTCGTGATTACTCAGGGCTCCTCCATGGACATGACAGGTAGAGATGGCAGTCCAGCCAGAGGGAGGAAGCAGGCCCAGGGCCCTTCCGTCCTAATGGACCATCTTGGAAGCTGAGTCTGAGCTCTGGGACCTCTGCCTCAGAGTGCAGCCTCACTTCTAGTGGCTGCCTTGGCACAGGTCTTGTGGGCCTCTTGAGGCAGTCTCTCCTACAGTGGCCTGGCTTCTGACAGCAGCAGCAGATGAGTCTCATCAACAGATGGACCCCATTGTGGTTGAGCTCTTCTTAGAGAACCAGACTTAAGGCCGTTCTGTGTTTGATCTCTTTGCCTTTTCTCCCAGTTCCAATTGCAGGACCTTGTTTCCTTAGTGCCCTATTAAGTATCAAGTGAGTTTTCTGGAGAAAACGCTATCTTTTATAGCTCTTTTCTAATATCTGGAGCTGACTGAGAAATGAGCTTATCTATAAGAGTAATCTGTCCCTCTACTGAATTAGCATTTCAGGAAGTATGCTTTGCCAGTTTCTTATTAAACATTTTAAGAAATCAGAGGGATGTTTAACTTTTTTCCTGGTAAATAGCTAAAATGTAATAACTGAAGGCTCAGTTTTAGTTCTCTTTAGACCTTCAAGAATACACATTAGAAAATATTTTTTATTACAATCTCCTGCCTGGCTATTAGGCCAGCAGGTGTCTGACTGCTTGGGCTCCAGTGGGAGCAGATAGTTCCTCTTACAGCCAAACCAATAATGTCCCATTACAGAAATATCATAACCTTATTTTAACTTAGATTTACCAACATTTTTTGACTAACATTTAACAACTGCATAATGAATTTATCTGTGTACTGGGTGGCAGGCATAGCAAGTGGGTTCTGAGGGTGATGGTAGAGGGTCACAGCCACTTCTTACCAGTTGGAACTGCCAGTGCAACCATGTTGGGTTGGCTAGTCCTTAGGGGATGGCGTCCAGAACAGCAAACCTTGAGCCATTTCAGAGGGTCATGGACAAGATCAATTCAAGCCTGAATGTAAGTGATCTTGTAAGGGTGTCCCAGATTTCTGGACCTGGTAAGGAAGAGAAAGGTTAAAAGAGCCTTTTGGAGGCCAAGCAGTCTAGGGGAAGGAGGGCCATTCCAGTTCGCAGAAGGTTCAACATTTTCTTGGGGACACGAAGTCTCCATACACCGATGCTTGTTGTCTGAAATCCTGAAAATTCTTTAGAAAACATTATAGGGGTGATAAAGATGCAGAGACAGAAGCAGATTAACACATAGTCATTAGACAGACAAACGACAATTGGCTGAAACACACAAAAATGAAACAAAAACAGATCTAAGACTCAGATCTCTAACACCACCTAGGGCTCTCAGATGGGCACCCGAACAGAACAGATACAGATATAGATGTCATACGGGTAAGAACTGATAGATGGCTTGGAGGTTCTAATGATAAAATTGGTAAGTTTTTGGAGACCACCCTGGAGTCAGAAAGTCTCCCCAGGGAAACGGTTTCCAAAAACTCTGGTTCCTCAGATTGATTCCCAGTAAAGGAGATACCAGCAAGCCCCTAAATGTTATGGGTCGCTCAGAATAGGAGCCAGATCAGCCAGATTGGAATTTAGAAAGCTGTTCATTACTGAGCTCAGGGTCCCCAGTCAGCTCTCACACAGGAGATGACTGAAAGCCCTAATATTCTTGTTTTCATGTTGAATTTCTAGAATTTTGACTATGATATGCCTTATGTAGTTTTTTTCTGATCATGACTATTTGGAATTCTATATGCTATACTTATATATATCTCAAGTTGCTTTTCCATGCTTATAAATTTTTCTACTATTACTTCTGTGAATATTTTTTTATATCCTTTGTGCTATTTTCTGACTCCTTGTTGATTCCAATTAACCTTGTACTAGTCTTTTTTTAATCATCTAGTAGCTGTTGGATTGATTTTTCATGGTCCTTTGCTTTTTTAGGAGATTTTTCATTTGATGATTGCCAACCATGACCCTGCTTATAGATCTGATATGCTGTCTTAACATTAGTTGACCTTATTGCACATATATCCAGTAGACTTTTAATCTGGATTTCTATTGAAGTTTGTTTTATGGAATTCTGCTCTTTTTTATGCTGTGCATTCATGATTTCCATCATTTTCCTAAGTTCCTGTTTTCTATCCATATCTAGTCTAGATTCACCAACCATTTTCTTCATTATAGTTATCATCTCTTTAATTTTCTATTTTTATTTTGTCAAGAGACATTGATTTGTTTTGTTACCTCCACAGGTACCATTTCAAAAAAGTTAGCTGGGAGGTTTTTTATTCCACCCCAATGTCCCTTGGAGATTTTGGAGATGAGTTGGGGGTTATGGGTTGCATCTTACTTCCATATTTTCTCATTTTCTATTCTTTTTGTTTATTTTTTCTGCATTGAGGCTCATAAATTGCTTATGATAGGTAGATTTATTACTAGCACCAAGACTTCTTTAGGAATGGCTACTTTTCAAAGATGTGGAGGTGAGTTTTGGCTTTTGAGTCTGTCTAAGGCCTGCCTTTTCAGTTTATTAGGGTCAGAGGATTGCTTCTCTTTTGCCTAGCACCAAGTTCGCTGGTACTAGACTATAGTATTATCTATGACCACCCAGATATTATAGGTATTGACATATAAGGCATATCAATTGATCATAAAAATGATGTCACCTTGACAAAAAGTAGTACACTCCGTGATAACAGTAGCATCAAACACAAATGAGAAATGAGAAGCTTTGAAAACTCATAATTTGTCACCTTTAGTAATAGATATAAGATTTATAGTTATATAATAAAATCTAAGGTCAATCATAAAATTGCACACTATTTTAGCAGATATCTCTTATCAGTGAATTAAGAGTGTAGCTGCTTACTTATCTTATTTTTTTTACCTGAATTATATCAAAAATTCAATAATTATTTTCCTAGTGGATGAGCGTAGTACTAGAAGCCGACATAATATCCTGTCCAACCACCATAAGTGCAGATCTTGCCTCTCATAGAATTATGTAGAAGCACAGCGTTATCTATCCCAACTGTACTGTCTATACACACACATCATGATTTTTTCTTTCTACACCCCTTCCTTTGTCTACACCTGTCAAAGGTGGGCACTCCATTGACATTCAACTAACTTAGGTGCTTGAACTCGACAACACAATCCAACACAGTCCAGCATTCTACAAC
>PVKA01054613.1:0-10691 GCA_004027165.1 Ctenomys sociabilis
GACCATCTCTTAGCCTTCCCACCCTTGGTGAGATGGTCAGGTCAGCCAAAGACGGGTAATAAGGAGCATGCACGAGACACCGCTCGCTGCCTAAGACAGGAGGAGGACCCTTGCTGTTCTACTGTCCTATGACGGGTAAAGCTTGAGCTGGACCAGTACAGAGGACTCCTCAACCTAAGACAGGCGCTGCCCCCTCAAGCGATGGCCAAGTAAGCCTTACATAAAGAAATAAATAAAAAAGGGGGACCTGTGGGAGACACTATAAGCCGGAAGCCTTCCTTTACATTCCTTTTATGGACACTTCCTGTTAATTGCTGCATTATGGCTTCCTGCCTTTGTTCTTTTAATTAGACTTCCTATGACAAGCTCCTTTGGTTGATCACATGAATGTTATTAGCCTATAACATTACCCTAATGTATCTACCTAATTGATGACGTTGACTTCCCTCCCCTCTGTTATATAAGCTGCCTCACTTCCTTGAATAAACGAGACTTGATCAGAATCCTGTCTTGTCTCCATTTCTCGCGTCCCTGTTCCATGTCTTTGTCAGTCCCCACTCCTCCCCCAGGTGACCTGCGTTGACTGGCCTGCTGGACGGGTCAGCCCTCTGCTTCCTTGACACCAGCACCCTTCTCTGCCAGGCCCCTATGCGAGGTCATCTGTACCTGAGATCCAACCAGCCATGCATTTGTAACTGAGATAAAATAAACTTCTCCTCGGTGTTTGTTATGACTTGTGTCTAATTGTCCCCCCAAAGCCTCATGCAGTCATGGGGTGGACTTCTAGAGTTCATGATTAATTCATGATCTAATGCTGGAATTATGGGTGTGAGTGCTGCACCTACCTTGGGCAGATAGCCAGAATGCAATAAAAGGAAGGAAGAGAGGCTTGCTTTGTGCTGCTGCTCCTCCCTCTTTGCTGTCTTCCATCACCATAACTGCTGCCCTTGTCCATGTGCCACTCTGCCTTGGAGCCAGCTGAGTATGGACTGAAACCTCCACAAACTATGAGCTTTCATTCCTTAATTTGGGGTGTCGGGTACTTTGTCCTAGCAAGGAGAGAAAAGTAACCAAGACACTGTTGTTGAGTCTCATGTCTACTGAAGAGAAAATTACTGAGACACTGTCTTATCATTCACTTAGCAGATTATTGATGACACATAATGTTTTGGCTTAATTCTTATGCCATAGTATTTTTTCTCCACTGCTTTGTGGAAAAGATTTCTGTGTTGGTGAAGGTTTTGTTTTGAATTATAGTTCCTTAAGCTCATTATGTAGAGACAGTTAGTGAAAGGGTAGACAGGGTATACTGTGGATTTCTAGTCAGTGAATTGGAGAAGATCTTGAAGAAGAGAGTGAGGACAAAAATAGTAGAGTTTGTGTGTCATGAAATCATGGAGAGAAGGCAGAAATCTAGAGGAGACCTAACATACTTCAGGAGAATGGTCTTACAGTAGAAGGCATGAGTTTTGCTACTATTTTCATAGGTATTTTGGAGTTGAGGGAAAGAGAAGAGAGCTTCTGCAGGCTGGGGCTTTCCTAATGCCAGTGAGAGCTGGACTCAAGGCCTGACACATGGGGATGGAGTTTCTGATGTTTCATTTTCTTTTCACCAGAAAGAGAATTTCTAAGGAGGACTTCAAAAAAAGTAACAGCAACTGACAAAAAATTAAGAAGATTTGAACAAGTTGTTCATTAAAATTGGAAGGTTATGTTTCTGGTGGATGTGGATGGGAACAAGTTGATGAACATAAACAAAAGATTTGAGGGCCACTGTGTTCCTGAGCCATCTGATGAGTATCTGGTACTTTATGATCTCACATCCCTTCACAGATAGGAACTGTCTGCCCCTCCAGGAGATACTCTCCAGAGAGCTACTGTGCAGAGTAAGCACAAAGGGACAAAGCAACTTCCTTACTCAGAAAAGTTACTCCTCACCTGGCTGCAGCTCAGCTTGCCCCTCCACAGTGCTTGACACTTGTCTTTAGGTAGGTTTCTGGCTAGCAGTGAAATCAATTCATTTGTAAGACTGTTGTAAGAAATCTGCCCTAAGCTAATGCGAGCAGACAGAAAACACATCACTGTTTGAGAACTGCAGGCTAGGATTACACAGATGGTCTTGTACCTTATAGATAAATAAGATGTACAGTTCCACAGGGGCCAGACTGCCTGGATGCTGGTTGAGGAAGTGTTTGAACTTTGACATTCTGGTTCCTGACAGGCCAGTACAGTTCTATTTGCTTCATGAACTGGGACAAGTACAAAAAAATCTCTGTATATTCAAACATGAAAGCTTTCCTTGCTCATTAGTTTAAATATATTTGCCTGAGGTGTTAGTAGTTAGGAGAAATTATTGTACTGTAGTTTCCAGGGCCACAAGACACCAACAAAAGGGAAGAACTTGAATGTGGAATTAGGTCCAACTACTGCACTTAGAAGACTAAAATTTGAATGTATACATTCCTCCAAAGTCTATACTTTGGGTTTTGATATCCAATGGGGTAATATTAAGAAGTAAGACCATTGGAGAATGATTAAGTCAGGAGGTTCTGCCTTTATGAATGGATTAGTGCTTTTATTTTAAAAATGGAAGGGATCGCCCAACCAAGAGTCCCAGGTACTTCCATCTTTCCTGCCGTTTGAACACAAAACTTCTTCCTCTGGAAGATGTGGCTACGTGTGTTGTTTTGGAAACAAACACCGAGTCTAGCTATCACATTGACCTTGGACTTTTCTGGCTCCAGAACCATGAGGCATGATTCACATTGTTCACCCAGTCTGGAGCATCTTGTTCCAACAGCAGGTGTTGGCTGAAACAGAGGCCCTGACATGGCTATTCCAGCTTACCACACACAATGGTAATAGTGGGCATTGTCTCGCTGAGCTATCACTTGGCAGCACCCAGTTCTTGACTTCGTGCCCATCATGTGGAACTTTAGGACACTTCACTTGGGACAGAATGTCTTCTATCCAACTCACATAGTTCAGGTGCTGGACGCAGCTCTCAGCTTAAAGTAGAATCACATAAAAATATAAAAGATATGAGTGTGGGTGCTCCTGAGTATGGATGTACATGAATTTTGTATTTTGTAGTTACATTTAATATGAGTACAGGACAAGTACAATTAAAACAACAACAAAATTATCCCAATCTTTTATTTATTTGTTTGTTTGTTTATTTGTGGTACCAGGGATTAACCTCAGGATTCTACATTTGCCAGGCAAGCACTTACTCAACTGAGCCCTATCTCAATCTTTTACAAAATCTACATTCTCATTGGGTACAAATGACCAAAATGTGTGACTCAAGAATATAATTCAGGACAGCAATGTTAGTGTCCAGATATGCTACATGTAAATGTATTCTGCTAAGACAGCAGAATAAAATGCTTCAAGGTAGAAGGAGAATTTGAAAAAAAAAAAAAATGTGGCCAAAAAGAAAAGAGTGGGTAATCCAGCACAGACTAAGAAAATGTCCAAAAGAATAGAGATGTGAGGATAAATGAGTGCAGCTAGTTCTACCTATAAAGACATTGTTGTATCTAAAAGAAAATTTTCCTAGTAGGAAGTGTGACAGTTAACTGTTGGATCAGTCTGAGTATGAAATGTTCAATGATTGGACTAGCACTATGCTGGGTGTGGCTGGATGGATTTATGAAGACCAGAAGACTCACCCCGAGTGCCAGCTGGTAGTCCTGTAGCCTGGATGGAATGAAAAGGGAAAGAGGGAAGAAAGCTCGCTTCTGTTTCTTCTGAAGAGCTCCAGTCCTTGTGATTGCCTTTGAATGTCTGTCTCCAGGCTGCCAGTGCAGACTTCACAGCCTTCAAGCTCAGAATCTTAACCATTCTAATGCAGACTCTTTGGTTTCTGACTCCAAAGGGACTCCGTAGTAAGCTCCAAGTTTTCTACCTTTGACTGAACCTTCTGGATTTCCATCATGCAGACAGTTCCTTTGAGCTCTTCCACACCAGACCTGCAAGCAGCCACTGTAAGCCTACCTTGCAAATCCTATTTGTGGATTTGCACATGTGGCCCATTATAAAAGTAATAAATCTGCTACTCTAGTCATAAATTGTATTTTCTACTCTAAAGAGCCTTACTGATATGGAAAGTGTGTCACTTAGGATTAAATACAAGTGAAATAAAAAAATCTGAGTAAGCAGAACATATAGTGTGATCAAAACATACAGTGATTGTTATTTTCCCTTTAAAATTTTTTTATTGGCGTATGTTTGCAATACATAATTATTACAATCTATATGGGGGAATTGGCCCACAGACATTTCTCATATTGATTATTTTTACTTCCCACTGCTCTTTCTCCCCATTTTCCAGATTCTCTTTTCATCTATAGCCCTGGTAGCTGATATAGGACTTCAAAAAGGTTAAGTTCCTCCTGCCCCAACATGGCATCTTTTCTGCAGTTCATAGCATCAAGTAATCTGCAACTTCATGAAGTGTTATAGAAAGGTGCTCTTCACCAGGTGTTCTAATGTCACTAAAGAGAGGTCTTTGACTACAAGAATTTCGGAAGAAACATTTCCATGTCCTTGGCCAGATCAATCCTATTGCTAAACCCTGGGAAGATGTCACATATCTGAGTTTAAACCCAGGGTGGGGGGAACTGTGGACAGAATGTGTCATTGAATGTGACTTTGAAGGGTCTGATGCACAAGTAGCAGAGGAGACTGTGTTCATGGCGAGAGTGTGGGTCTGGATATCAATGGTGCTGACACAGAGGAGCTCATTGAGGACCCTAAGGAGGAGCAATGACAGAAGTCACTGAGCTCCAGCATGAGCAGCAGAAGGCGCTCCTTGAGGAGCATCCATTTAGGAAGGCAGGAGGGCAGCAGCGATGTGGTACAATCCATTACAGAAAATGGAATGAGTGCCAGGGTTTCTTTGAGAAGCACCACCCCAACCATTCCACTATCTACTGTGAGGAGCAGATAATGGAATCTGATGAATGGTAATGTGGCCTCATGTTTCCAGAGGGTTGTATCAGACAGGAAAAAACATGTGACATTAGGCAGATTTTTCCATCAAAATTGACCCTGCAGCTGAGAGACAAAGTAGAAAAGAATCACCTGAATGAGATCTCCCTGATGTCCTTATGGAAGGGGCTTGTCACTTTGAAACTCTTCCCTCTTTACCTTTCTATCCTCTACATCAGAAGGTTAGTGTTTTCTCTTCATGTTGCGCTTTTCTTTTCTTTTCTTTTCTTTTCTTTTCTTTTCCTTCTCTCCTCTCTTCTCCTCTCCTTTCCTCTTTTCCTTCCTTCCTTCTTCCTTCCTTCCTTCCTTCCTTCCTTCCTTCCTTCCTTCCTTCCTTCCTTCCTTCCTTTCTTTCTTTCTTTCTTTCTTTCTTTCTTTCTTTCTTTCTTTCTTTCTTTCTTCTTCCCTTTTTATACCAGCAATCAAATCCAGGTGCTTACACTTGCCAAGAAAATGCTGTGCCACTGAGGTATATGCAGCTCTGTTCCATACTTTTTTGTGGCTTTAAAAAATACAAATGGTTTAGAATGGATTCAAATTATTTACATTGAACCTTATAGAGAAAGTTGACTCGGTACCTGACTATTTAGGTTTGTGCACAGAATCATGGAATGAACTGAATTCATTAACTGAGGTGCCACTGTATTGCAAAGACATCTTAAAGAAAAAGAAACAAAAAATAATAGTTAACAAGATAAGGTAAGGGAAAATCACAAAGCACCTACCAGGTTCCGACTGGACACAATGAATGGGAAGTGCTAAAAAGTTGAGAGAATGGAGTTTTACATCAAAGACAGGCATTCAGAGGGAGATCCACTCCCCTCTAGGAAAATTTCAGAGAAAGCACTTTTTCAACCCAGTTTTCTTCTGTTTGAAAGGTAGGCAAAACTTTCTATAAAAGATCAAAAAATTAATATCTTAGATTTTGTGGGCCATCCAGACTGTATCATACTTATTCAACTCTGCCATTATACTATGAAAACAGCCATAAACAATATATAAATAAATGAACGTGGCTGGGTTCCAATCAAACATTATTTACAGAGTGGAATTGCAATTTCATATAGTGTTTATATGTCACAGAATAGTCTTCTTTTGAGTGTTTTAAACCATTGGGTGTAAAAATTGTTCTTAGTTTGTAGGTTGTGCAAAGTCTGACAGTCCAGATTTAGTGCATATATCGTGATTTGCCTACTTCTGTTTCATATGCAAGGAATTCTCTAGGCACATGCTCTCCAATCTCTTGACATTCTTACTCTATTAGGCACATTTCTGTAGCTGAGACAAAACATCTGACACCTGCAACTTAAGAAGAAATTGGTTTGGGCTCAGGGTTTCCAAGCGTTCAGCCATTGTATCACTCTTGGCCTTCAAGGTAGAATAAGCAGCACACAAAGGCATGTTAGAGAAAAGAAGCTCAGCCCATGGCAACCCAGAAGGAGAAGGAGAAGGGAAGCTGAAACCAGGGACATGAATGTGTCCCTCTGAGGTACGCTTCCATTTCCAACTAGTCCCCACCTCTTACCAGCATATTCAACTATGAACCCATCCGTGGATAACATAAGGATGGGTAAAGAACCCCAAGATTCAATCACCTTTCAAATGCCCCACTACTGAACATGCAAGATTTTGGGAAAGACATTTTGTACATGTAACCCAGAGCATTCTTCTCCTTGCCCCCAGAAGGATCATGCCCACCTCTAAAAGTCACCAAAATTATGCAAAATGTATAACTAAAGTTCACCTCTGAGGACACTGTTGTCCTAACAGCTATAGCACTGCTGAAAAGTTCAAATCCAAAGTGTACTCTGAGACTCAAGGCAAACTCTTGCCTGGAAGGCCCTGCAAAAATACAAAAAGAAGCTGAAAATTCTCCATTCCGAAGGGGAGGAGTAAGAATAACAGTAAAACAAGGACCAAACCAGCAGGGCAAATATTAAATCCTGTGGCTCCCTGTGTGGCCCCCAGCTCCCTCACTGATGAGGTGATCTCCAAAGGTCTGGGGAGCTTTGTCCCCGGAGCTGCACTGCATTCAGCCTGAAGGTTTTCTCATACAGGTTTCTCATTCCTGACCTCACCAACATCTTCAAGTCTACACTGCAACTTTGGATTCATTCCCATTGCTTCTGTACTTTTTCTGGATGGGATTGGGGTCTGGGATTGCATTCTGATCCTTCTCTTTGTCATTTTGTATAACATTGTCCTCTGATGTTTGGTGTAGAGCTTTGGTGCAATTATAACACCTACAGAAATTCAGGTGCAGATCTACAAAATTTGAATTCATCCAGTTGTGCCTGGCTTGGGTCTGTTTGCTATGCTCAGCTTCTTCCTGCTGCAGCCCTTGGAAGTGAACCTGTTTTACCCCTCTGACAAGATGTTCTGCTCCTGGCTTAGCTGGGTGGTTCTGGCCCCTAGCCTCTCTGCAGGGACTTTAGCTGCAGTTTCATCCCAGGCCTGTATGGCTGGCCTTGGTTGAGTCTCGAGGGGTCCAGAGAGTGAGGTAGAAGTTCTCACTCATGTGCTGGACCTGGGCTGGGTGCAGAGGGGTCCAGTGGGCACAAGGGAGCGTGGAAGCTCTCCCACACACTCGCCAGGCCTGGACTTGGGCTGGGTCTGGAGGGGCCCCCAAGAGTGTGGTCTCCCATTGCTTCATACATTTCCTTGTCAAGGGTACTTTGCCTAGCTTCACAGGCCTTCTTCCAAAATGTATTCGGAAGCCTTAATGAGTCCACAACTATTGCATTCTATATCTTTGGAAAGGAAAGCAAATAATGAACAATGCCACGATTTACTGCCTATGAGTGCTGTGATCAGACCCCGATTGACTGTGATAGTTGTAACCTCTGAGTACCTAGATGGCTAAACTCGAGGCTACATATTATTAAGCATCCCTCAATGAACAGAGAACCTGGGATGCTTTCCTGCAGTAAAGTATTTTCAAGGAAATTACCAGAAAGCCAGTGATGTATGAAGTCTGGTTAATTCCTGTGATACCCTCAAGACATCTTTCCTATTGTTCCAGCTCAAAGTACTTAGTGTCCTTTTTAAATCGCTGTAATCATTCTAATAACCATACTCTTCTTGGCTCTAACCTTACATAAGCTCCCTATCTAACCTGGCTTCAAAATTTTTACATCTTTGCTTAGTTCTTTATCATTTTTTTTCTTTTTTGCATGGGACCAGGGATTGAACTGAGGCCCTTGTGTTTGCCAGGGAAGCACTTATTCTACTGAGCCATCTCCCTGGCCCCTTGTTCTTTATCCTGATTTTCACTTCAAATTAGGGTACAATCAGCTGGCAGGACTCACACGCCCTCTGAACATGAGGCTGCCTTGATGTTTCCTCTCCAGATTAATTAGAATACCACCTTTAATTCAGCGTCATAAAAACTCTTAAGACATGGAAAAATATAGACAAATTCTTTGCCACAGTGAAACATTCATGACCTCTAGTCCAGGTTCCAGCAAATTTCTCCTTCTGGTCTGAAACCTCATGACCCTGGCCTGTACTGTCTTCATTCCCATCAGCATCTAAGTGCCAACCAGAACCAGCTAGCAGTCTCTACTTACGTATTTCTGGACTTTCTTCAGCTTAATTTTCCAAACCTTTCTAAATTCTCTTATATAACATTTCCAAAGGCTTTTGAACCATCTAATTAGGTGAAGTTACAGCAGCAATTCTCCTTTTTTTGGTACTTTTTTCATTCAATTTTCTGTCACTGAAACAAGCTCTTTGAACAGAGAAGCTTATTCTGGCTCATGGTTCAGAGGGTTAAACCTAGGCATATTCAGTTTGCTCCAAGGTAGGTACAGCATGGTGAAAAAGGAGAGGAGAGCTGTCTAGCCCATGGCAGTTATGCCACAGAGAAATGAAGAAGGGAGGATCCAGGAATATAATATGCCCTTCCAATTCATGCTCTCATTAATTCACCTCCAACCAACTACTACTAAGAGCACATTCAGCCATGAACTCATTAGTGAATAAACATTCTAATGAATATAGAGCCCCTTGGATCCAGGGCATGTGGGACTTCTGGGAGTCATTTCAGATCTAAACCATAGCACTCACTTTGTCTGGGAAACTGGAGAGAGCCTGGGAATGTGCGAGTGCAAACTTTCTGCATCTTTTCTTTTAAGAATGCCTTGGTTACTTTTCTCTCTTTGCTGGAACAAAATACCTGACTCCCAAAATTAAGGAAGGAAAGGTTAATTTAGATTGCACTTAGCTGAGGTTTCAGTCCATTCTCAGCTGGCTCCAAGGCAGACTAGCATGTGGCAGAGGGCAGTTGTTTCTGGTGGCAGAAAACAGCGAAGAGCAAAGGTAAAGGCAACAGCTTTGGTGTAAAGCAAGCCCCTGTTCCTTCCATGCTGACTGGGAAGGCCAGAGCTCTTCCAAGTAGGTGGAACATTCCTCAATTGCCTTTTATATCCTTTAAGTGATGAGTCACTCGACAGTGGAGCCTTGCCCCAAGGTGTGGAATTGCTGAGCCCATTTAGTTAACTTTTCAACTTCTTAAGATGACACAATATATTAACCAGGGTAAGCAACTAGAACATAGTACATTTTTTCCTTTGTAGGTAGGTTCTATCAATTTGATTGTCGGGCATAGGAAGGCTTCCTGGTCCAGTACAGAGTGTGTCTGTTGGTTTTTGAGATTTAGCATAAGAAACTCACTTGCCGACAGATGTGAGCTATATCCTTGAACCTAAGTTTATTTGACTGATACTTTGACATGTGAAATAGCTATAGTATTTGGTTCAGAATTTGGACAGTAAGAAGATAATTATTTATTAATTTGCCTCAAAGTCCTTGGGACTTGATACTTGTTTCCTGAACCAATGCATGATTGGTTCAAAGATTTGGCCACAGTCATTAGTGAATTGAAAAGTGTCTGAGATCTATTAGTGTGTGGGTTAATGAATGAATGAGTAAATAAAACTAAATAATAGAAAAGTTTAAGTTGATGGTAGGACAGTATTTTGATATGGGAGTGGAAGGCAAAAGGAGGCTGACTATGCCAAAATTGGGTCCTGTTATTAGCTGATGAATGCAGTGTTATTTAAATTACTAGGATTAGATCCCGCTCGCCCCCGCCCAGCCCCTGAGGCCGGCCAGAGACAGCGTGGCCGACTCCGCCGTCCTGCTCCATCCCGCCCGCCCCTGCCCAGCCCCTGAGACCGGCCAGAGACAGTGGCTGACTCCAGCGGCCTCCTGGATCCCGCGCCAAGCTCTCCCAGCAAGAGCGAATTTACAGGACTCACCAGGCTTCTCAGATCAGTGAGAGGGTGGTGAGTCTGAGGGAGAGCCTTTGGCTTCTTCCCATACGCGCTACGTGGATCCCTGTCCCCAACCCCTCCAAGCAAGTGACTGTCCTGAAACCTCAGGTCCCACTCACCAACACCTCCCCGGAACTCCTGACCTAAAGCCCACTGATTGAGTGGGAATTTCCCCGATTCTCTGGGCATCAAAGGTCAGTGACTGTAGAATCTCAGGCCCATCGTGCCTGAGATACATTTCCCAGGGATTAAGCTGCCCGTCACCTCACATGGCCCAGTGACAGCTCCAGGCACACTGTGCCAGAGAAACACTTCCAGGTGATTACTGGTCCCACCCCACAGCCCCAGACCCAGTGCAGGTCGGCCTGGAGTGAGAACTCCTAGCCTGCCACACCGGAGGGACATTTCTCAGCAATCCAC
>PVKA01054614.1:0-10692 GCA_004027165.1 Ctenomys sociabilis
TGGCGAATCTCGTGATACAGCAAGCTATATAGATTTCACAAACCAATCACAATTGCACATGTGTTTAAATAGCATTGGTGGGATCATAAAAATCGGCGGGCCTTTCTCTGAACAGGAGGGGCCCAGGCACAGCAACAAAAACCCGGAAGCCGGAGGTGGGCGCTATCTTAGCAGACACGATGGGCGGGGGAGCCAAAAGCGGCCGCCATCTCAGAGCTGCTCCCGACAATAGATATTACTCCTTTTTTCTGAGGAGAAAGTGACAAATATCTCCCCCATTCTGTGGGCTGTCTCTTCACACCATTGTTAAAAACTTCTGCTGTGCAGAAGTTTTCTAATTTTGATGTGAGATATTTGATGACTGTGTATAGTACTTCTTGTGCATTTGGGATTTTCTTCAGAAAGTCCTTGCCTACACATGTGTCTTCAAAAGTTTTGTCTATTTTGTCTTCCATTAGATTGAGTTTTTCCTTTATCATTTTACATCTTTGGTCTATTTTGATTTTGTTTATTGCATGGTATAGCCTTTAGATTCTTCTCTGTAGAGGATCGTGATATCAATAAGAAATCATAATTTAACTTCTTCTTTTCCATCCCTTTTATATATATTTAGAGAGAGAGACAATTTGCTCCAAACATGTACACATACTTTAGGGAAAAAATACAATGCTTTTACAACAGATGGTGTGACCCTTACACTGCCCACTAATTCTGCCATCAACTTGACTTTCAAGTCATGACCCTTGAGGGACATCTACACTCTGAACAATAACAGAGGCGAGAATACAGTGGGACAACTACATAGAGTCCTACATAAGCTCATAACACAGAGGTGTAGCTCACTGTGTTTCTTGTCCAGAAAGTGGGCCAGTAAAATCCTTTGGTCTTCACCATTTGTGAAAAGGAACTCAGGACCTTGTGTGTATAAGGAAGGTGTTTTCCTTCCAGAGCTAGAAGGAAAAATCACTCTTTGCTGTCTGAAAATGCAAACAGAAGGATAATTTTTATCACTAGACTAGAAATTATATTACAGATGATCTGAGGAGATATTTATGAAAATATCTGTGAAGCTGTAATGACAATACCTGAAGTTAAAACAATGAGACCTCCATGGATTCTTTCACTGCTTTGGTTTAAGCTTCATTTATGTGGAAAATATAAGTATAGATACATAATTATCAATGTACACTTAGATAATAATGAATAGTTCAAGTAGTATAAGATAACACTGTTATTCTCTTCCTTTTCTTTTTCTTTTTTGTCTGATACTGAGTATCTCAGACAGGCATTTATGCCACTGAGCTATACCCCCAGGCCCAACACTGTTATTTTCTAATGGAGCCAAGTGAGACATACATATTATGTCTTTTGATTCACCTGGGTACTTTAAGTTAGCATTATTACATTATCAGATTTATAGAAATTTGTAGTGTAAAACACATATTAAATGTACAGTTCTCAGTATCTTGAACATTTACTATCATTCAATTTTCACTAAGTTCAAAACATACAATATTTTCATTAACTCACAAATATCCTGTTTCCTCTTTAATCATATCTCTAAATTAACTTCTAGCTCAGAGCAGAGCAACAGGCTCTGAATTCCTATTTTCTGAATGACACAGATATCTCACCACGTAGTAGGAGGTTTTGGAGTGCTTTTCATCTTCCTTGTCAAAGTGATTTTGTGATCCTGCTGTTCTTCCATATATCAGTTTACCAGATCTTATTGACAAGTAGTATACTGTTGTACAAATGCATGGATATTTATTTATTTCCTGGTTAATGGAAATTAAGTTTTTTAAAAGATTTATTCAACTGTAAAGAAAAAAAAGCTATATACAAATTCCATTTTAAAAGAAAGTGAAATTATTTTTTCAATGTGACCATAGTATTTTTCATTCATTCCAAAAATTTATGAGAATTTAAAGTACTTCACATGTTGCTGGTTTCTTTTTGCACCAGGGACAGAGCCCAGGACCTTGTACATGTAAGGAAAACACCTGAACTCCTGAGATGTTTCCCTGGCCTCATATCTTTCCAGTAATTGGAATTGCCACTTTTTAAGACATTGCAATTTATAATATTCTCTACTATGGATTTGCTTCTACCTAATAATAATTGGGTCTCACTATCTTTCCCTGCATTTGTTAATGAAATTTTTTACTTTGGTGAAATTATTGTTCATTTTTTTTCTGTCCACTTTTAATTGAAATTGTTTGATTTTGTGATATAGGCTACCTAGAGTTTATTGCATATTTTGGATATCAGTCATTTATCATATGTGCTTCATATTTTTTTTTACATCTGTACCATCTCCTTTCACTTTTCAAAACGTCTTTCACTTAGCAGTGTTTTTAATATTAATAAATAAGTAACAATTCAAATTACCTTTTTTTTTAAAAAAAAAATAATCTGAAATGTGTCTCATGTTTGTCCCTTTTGGGCAGCATCTTAGGAGCCAGTGCATTGCTTTCAAGCTTAACAAACAGTTTAGGCCAGTCAAACTTTATTATCTGAACAATTTGACAATTTAAAAAGTACCCATTAATATTTTGATGTTGAAGCTGAGAATTTTGTCCCCATTTCTGCTGAACTCTGTGTGTATAGAGACAGTTTAAATTTATATGCATACATGATTTTATTATTATCTATGAAACAGATATTGTTTTTTTGTCATCATTTTAAATTTTAATAAAATAGATTTCATATTACATAGACTAAGTCCATCCACTCATTGTTGATAAAATTTTTAGAAATAATTTCTATAAAAGTTCAGTATTTGAGAATTTATTATAACATAATTTCTACAGGTAAAGATTCTTATCACCCTATTCTTTTAATTTTGTGAAACTTTAAAAATACAGAAAAGTGCAAAAAATAAGACAAGATATCCTTATACCACAATGCAGCATTAGTGAGCTTCTTCATATATTTACTTTCAGAGAAATGGATATTTATATAAAAAGATGAAGCCCCTTCCCACCCCACCCCCACACTCATTCCCATCCCTTCTCCATTCTTCACAGGCCATCAGGAGTTTGGTCTATCCTTCCAATTGATTTCAAAAACATTTACATAGCTATGTGTAATCATTAGCAATATAAAGTACTGAACTTTATCAGACAAATGTTTATAATTCAATTTTACAGTCACTGTAATATATATATATATATATATATATATATATATATATATATATATATCCAACTTTTTTCCATCTCAACTTTTTTTTAGGTATTTCCATGAACATGTGGCTTTCATGTTGCATTTTTACAGATGCGTAGTATTCCATCATAAGAACTTCACATTCTGGTTTTAGATGGATATTTGAATTGTTTCTAATATCTAGCTTCTACAAATTGAGCCACAGAGAAACTCCTAGTATTTCCTGAGTATACACATTATGTATGTATTAAAGCCTTATCAATGTAGTGAATGTGGAAAAGCTTTCAGCCAGAAGTCACACCACATTAGACATCAGAAAGTTCATACTCATTAAGACCTGTAAATAGCTTCAGAAGAATGGGAAAACATGCACCAGGAATTTGTATCTCACAGTGTAACAGAAATATTTTGAAGAGCATCCTGAGATGAACTTTTAAACAAATGCTAAGACTTTAGAAGACACCTCTAGTTCATACTGCAGAAAAAGACATTTGTATGATAAAAAGACTGCTCAAACAAACAAACAAAAAATACATAAAAAGTAACAGTGACTTTAGATGTATTTCCCTAAAATTGGGAGAAGAAAATAAAGGATTGTTACTATACTCAGCATAAATCTGGCCATCTTTGCCAGTATAAGAAAAGTTATAAGTACTACAAAGTAAACAAATACATGGTCATATGCAAGTAATAAGCCTTTGTGATAGTGATTCAGCAAAGCAGAAGACATTTTATAGAGACCTATCCATTTATTTGAATTTGGAATATGGAAGAGATGGCATTAGGAGAAATAATTTTTTAAAAATTATTTGGAGGTAATTAAGAATGTGTCATGGATTATACATAGAAGTAAAATTCACTGGGATGAAGACAGCATTATTAAAATTAGTGTATAAAAATTAGTTTTGACCTTGGGAGTAGAAAAGCATTTCTTGTAACAAATTAAGAAACAGATATTGTTAAACCAAAGTCATTGAGCTTTGTAGGAAGAGCTCTTCCTGGTGGGAGACCTGGATCAGCTGTGTTCTGAGGGTCCGCTAAGCCAACGGGCTCATCTACTAGAAACTCACAATGAAGGCAAATTCCTTAATTCCATTCCAAAGTACTGGTGAGTCAAAGACTCTAAAGGCAGAGCCTAGAATTTAGCATTACAACTAGTCCTCTGTTTGATTCATTTGGAAGCTCACATTTAAGAATCATTTAGTTGTATTTGTCTTTTGCCAATTTTTGTGTTCTATTCTTTCAACCTTAGGTTTGATTGAAAGCATTGTGTTATCCTTCCTATGAAGTTAATATTCTTCCTGGGCTATTAAATCATATATAGCATGTCCTATTTCCTATATTATTCTCTTTTGGAATTTATTTTCACATTGCAATTTCTGAAACATTAGCTTTCCTGTTTATTAATGATATGATTGTGGCCTTTTCTCTTTTTTTGTATATTTAGTACAGGATCTACAGGGCCTCACTACTAGACCAGACTCACAGTGATCCCCCTGTTTACAGCCTCCCAAGTGCTGGGATACAGGCGCATGCCTCCACGTCCAGTCTCAGTTGCTCTCTTAAGGCATCCCGGGGTGAGACTGGCATAGCAGGCCAGGGACAGAACCCTGGACCCTGGGTCTGCCTAAGCAGACACTTTAATATTCTGAGCTCTCCGGCTGGCCTGTGGCTATTTCTCTTGAATAAGTAATACAAATATATGAACTTTGCCTGCTGCATATTGGTTGGAAGTCACAAACTGAAGTCAGCATAATTTGGGGGTCAGTTGAGTTTTATAATTCGTTGCACTGCAAACTGTAATATAAACGCTGTATTGTGACAAACAAAAAATTTATTAGAACTAAGACATATTCTTGGTCTAAGTTATAACCTAATACATTCTTCACTTTTTTGTATGTAGCTGTGATTGACAAATAGATTGTGTATTTGAACTAGAAAATTATTAAAGTAAAAAATACATTACTCAAATACTCCTCCTTGCTTTACACACTACCTTTGCACTCTCCTTGCCGCGTTCTGAGGTCAGTCTGGAAGTTCGCCTTCCTCAGAGCTGCTGTTTGCCCTGCTGTGGCAGCCTCAGTAGCCTGAATGTATTCAGAGCACCTACCTTTCAGGGTCATTTTGACTTTGGTTAAGAATCAGAAGTCCCGGTAGCTTTGTAGTATAATTTCAAGTCAGGAATTATTATGTCTACTGCTTTGTCTTTGTTGCTCAGGATTACTTTTGCTATTCCAGGTCTTTTGTGGTTCCAAATAAATTTTAGGAACAATTTCTCTAGGTCTTGGAGGTATGTTGGTGGTAGTTCGATAGGTATTGCATTGAATCTGTACAGCAATTTTGGGAGAATGGCTATCTTCACGATGTTGGTTCTTCCTATGCAGGAGCAGGGAATCTTTCCATTTTCTGAAAACCTTTGCAATCACTTTTTTCAGAGAACTGTAATTTTCCTTGAAAACATCTTTGACTTGTTTAGTTAGATGAATTCCAAGGTATTTCATTTTTCACTGTGCTATTGTAAAAGGTATTATTTTTCCAATTTCCATCTCAGTGTGTTTGTTGTCTGTATAGAGGAATGCTATTGACTTTTGGGTACTGACTTTATATCTTGCTATGCTACTGAATTTGTGTATCAATTCTAGTAGCTTGGTGGAGTTTTTTGGGTCTTCCAAGTAAAGTATCATGTCATCTGCTTGTCAGGACATACCAATTATTGTCATACTGTCTCTCAAGTAAATGTCTGTTAAAAAAAAGGGGGTAAAAAATAAAAAAAGAGACAAGAAAAAAATCACAGAATGTCCTGCTACAATACTGTATATGGTTAGATTTCTAAACCTCAGTGTAAAAATATGTAATTGTTTATTAAGACTTTAAAAATATTTTTATATTTTTTTCTTCATATTCTATAGGGACTTAAAGTTTAACATATCAATACTTGATGGAAAATACCTGGTCCATATTGTGCCTAAGATGTTTGATACTCAGACAGATAGTTAGCTTAAATTCAACTGCATATATTGTAGGGTAATAAAAAGCTTCTATTCTGGAGAGTTAATAACCTAAGTTTGCAAACCAAAGATTAGAGAAAAAGAAGGGATGCAAGGACAGCCAATATTTTGGCCTTTCAAGGTCAGTGAAGACTCAGGACATAGGAGAACCTGTACTATAACATCATGTAACTCAGTTGTGCCCCAAATTTTCTGATCCAGGAAATTATGTGATCGATGATGTAGAGTGTGCCTAAGCAGAGTCATATGGAGAGAAAACATTCTCTCAGGCTTTCACAGAGAGCACATTGGTCAAGCAATGGCTATGATTCATCCACATGGCTGAAACTGACAAAGGATCTACAAAATGCAGTACAGAGTTTCAGGGATAAATCCTGAGAGTAATTGAATGACATCAGACACAAAAGTTACATTTCTTGTTACATAGGACTTGCTTTATGTTGATCTTAACCACCCAGCAGAAAAGTATATAAACAAGATATAAAAAATAAAGCTATATTATTATGCTGAGCTGTAAAAGTCTCAAGTCAACAACTTCTGACATTGCCAGTCCTCCGGATAACCCACTACTACTATGGACTACTGGACTACATTGAAATATTTTGCTGAATTCATGCACCTGCAATATTTAAATTACAATGGAATTCCCTTCTCAGACAAAACTAAACAAAAAGGGGATACAAATGAATGACCATTTTGTATCTGCATATTCAAAATAGTTAGGATAGATATACATCTATATTCTCTTAATTTAATGAACTAAAATGATAGTGTTTGTAGACAGGATATCATGTCTGCATCTTTTACAATAAATAACCACTAAGACAACAATGTGCAATGTATTTATTATTGAAACTGTCCTACTAATCAGTTTTGAAACTGTCTCATTATTATTTTTTTCTCAATAAAATTATTTTTAAAAAAGAAACTATCTTATTAAAAAAGAAAAAAAAAAAAAAAAGAGTCAGAATTCCCACAGAGCTGGCTCCAGGGAATAATGAATTAGAGAAGCACCGTAATGCTTTCACAAAACTACCTTTCTGTTGGATGCCCTAAAGGCAGCTTGCTCCCTATTTTAGATCACAATTCCTAGAGACAGAAAGAAGACTCCTGATGCTGCTTCATCAAGTGGAGAGAGAATGACAGGAGTGTGTTCCAAGGCAGGAGGAAGAGGTTTCATGTAGGGAGGGTGTAAAGTAGGTGCATCTTTTCCTGTAAAATTTTAATTTGAATACACGTATTTTGATCACCTGTGTATTATGTTACAATATTTCCAATACAATCACATTTATTGTGTTATATAGATTTTGTGAAGATGATATCCATGGAAACTGGTAGATGTTTTCATCAAATAAGAATGTGATGCTTCCATTTTTTAGGATTATGCTTCAGGTTATTCCATTAACCCTAGGGACTTTCATATTTAGTTTTTTCTTGAAAAGATTTAATTCAAAGAACAAAAGCAAAGATCCGATTCAAACAAGACTAGATGAATCTTTCCCTAAAGTGTAATATACACAGCAGCACGCTTATATCTTAGGATGAGAAATTAATAATTCAAAGCTACATCAAAGCAGTTATTACCAGATATGTTTAATATTTCAAGGACATTGTCTTCCAATGTATAAAATACACTCGTTAGCATTTGCTTTCACAATTATTTATTCTATAGTGATTATAAGTATTTATTTCAAAATAGAAAAAGAGAACTATATTTTCTTCATAGATGCTATGGATTTAGCATTCTTACATTTCAATTGTACTCATAGGTAAATTCAGTTTAATGTAAAAATATAAGTGGTGCTGAACATACTGGGGAATAACTCGGATAGTACAGAGCACTCGCCAGCTCTTCACTGTATTTTGCTTCAAGTATTTTTGTTGTTGTTGTTTTGTTTTTGACTTATGAAGCTTTTTATGTTCTTCACATCAGTCTGGCTGGTTCATTTCAGCTCCTTTACCGCCAGGCCTGCAGGCATCGACTGCTTCCACTTCTCCATCTTTGCTGTGTCTGTGATGACCCGAGTACAAAGGTACCTGCTGCACGAACTTTAAACTTCACATTGTCTTTGTTCTTCTTTATTTCGACAGGCTTGAAATCCTTCCACTTCACTGTGAGGAGAAAAACCTTGATTTCCTGCATTTTGTGAGGCATGGCGACGAGGTGCTCCAAGACCTGTGCCCAGATTGCCCCAGATTATCCCCGCTGCCTGCATACCATTGGAGAAACACCTATAGTCTCATTAAGGTGGCCGGGGTAGCTGTAAATTTTGATTCTCCTTCCTCAGCTTCTCAAGTAATATTGCAGGTGTACAAGATGAATCCAGCATAATTGTCTTATTTTTCTGGAAAATTACTGAGTTTTGTAATGTCTAATAATAATGAAGCAGGGAATTAAAGTAAAGTAGTAAACAACCAGAACTTCACCTTGGTTTCTTTATGTTTAAAAGTCAGGGTACCTGTTGCTGGGGATATAGCTCAGTGGCATAAGTGCCTGCCTGACAAGTTCAAGCCCTAGTTTAAAAAATTAAATAAAATAAACAGGACTGTTTTATTATGCAACATTATAATTTCACATAAAATTTAATTTTTCTTCTAATATGTATGCAAATGGATAAAATAAATAGTATGGCTTATTTAATAACAGTCATTGAATTGTGTACGTCCTTGAATCTTCCAAGGTTTGGAGAATTTGAAGGACTAGGAAAATCTGCAACGTGAGGAATCAGCAAGAGAAGGTTGCCTTAACTGAGGGAACCTCCCGAGTAGAACGGAAGCTGTATTTCCATATCACATTTCTTTAATCCTCTACCCCTGCTTCCTATTTCTCACGGGTCATTTCACATCTGCTCAGTGCACCCCCATGGATGCCCTAGGTTTTCAGCTCCTTCACCCACTGTATCTTTTCAAACTCTTACTTGCCAGGCACACCTATGTTGTCCGTTTCCTTCCCGTCTTGGAAAGCTCAGTTCCTGCCCTTCATTCTCTGCATCCTGCATTCTATTCAGCAAAGCAATGTTAATCTTATTCTCTTAATAATTTTTTTTTTCTGAAAAAGTATTCCTAAAGGTTAGTTTATTCCTTCTAAAAGAAATCAGTGCCTCAAGAAACATTTCAACTGGAAGAATGTGGCCATTAGGAAAAGGAAGACAGAGTGCTCATCAGACTGCTGGCCATGGTCACTTGCCGGTGGTCCCTGCGCCATGAGCGCTGAGCCCGGTGGCCGCCTTGAGCTGGAGGCAGCATGAGCTGCACAGTGAGCTCAGGGAGGCGTGAATACTTGTAGAGATCTCAAAACCAACGACAAACAAAATGAAAGAAAAAGTGTCAGTCATATCAAATGCACGACTACATCTTTGAAAGTACATTATACCAAATATGTGACTCTAGGTAGATACAAGTAGCACAGTAAATTTGCATTTTAGAAAGCCAAATATCAGAAATTGGAAGGAGTTCTTGATATCTTCCTGAAAGTGGCAGGATTTGGGGGAAAGATTACAATAATATAAGTAAAACATGATACCAACCTATTTAAAGAGTGTCTAAAGTGAACATCTATACTTTGTTTGACATATATTTATATATAATAAAATAAAATTAAAAATAATGTAATTAATATGTAATAAGTATTCTCAAGATTTAAGTAGACTGTGATACTGAAATGAGACTATGGGTTACAAGTGGGAGATATCTTTAGGGCACTTTGTATGTGCACTATGTGTGGGAAGGCTTTTTCTCCCTTCATATCAATCCCATGTAAAAGGAGTTAGAAAATACTTTTACTGTGTTATTTTCACTATATTACTGTATCACTATAAGTATTACTATAATATTTATATTCCATTTCTCAACTACTAGTAACATTATTGCAGATAATTATTACTAATGGATGTTATTGAATCCTACTTTTCTTAGCCCTCACCCCAGGACTGTGTATAATTTAGTTTTTAGTGTTTACTTTTAATTGTGAGATATCATCTTCCTTTGGGGATTTCTAATGCCATAAAAGATAATTTTAAGTTTCCTAGTGTCCTTCTGAGTATTCTCTTAGTGCCTTCTCAGCACAGTCCTGTGTGCATGTTCAGTACTGATCAGAGATTTTCTGAGAGATCTCCTGCGGTCTTCCCAGTCTAAGCTGCCTCTCACTGGATCCACATCCTCTGCTGGTGAGAACTCCCATGTTCACACACCCTGTCTACTGATGGACAGAACTGAGTCATGCACGTTACTTCCTGTGTAGCACTCCTTCCCATCCTAAACACGCCCAGCAGTGTTCACACAGTCTTCTCAGCCCAAATCTGAATTGTTCTTCACTGTTCAGCATCTTTTCCAAAATTCAAATTACAAGTCCAGTTTTTTTTCTGTTTCATGCCTACCACTTTCTTCCTGAATGTCAAATGACAACATCTGTCCTGTGAAATATCTCACTATTTTCTTAACTGATATTTCAACATATACTGTTATTTTATACATTTAATTTTTATTAATATATGTTTGCTATACATAATGATCACAT
>PVKA01054615.1:0-10691 GCA_004027165.1 Ctenomys sociabilis
TACCTCTTGAGCTTTCCAAGCCTGCGTAAGGACCCAGACCTCACGTTAAGTTCCCACAGTCTGACCCTCCCCTTCCGATCTTTATCTGGATTCCCTGATCTTGCGCCCCCATCGCCCCAGGTCTCACTTGTAGGTCTCTCAGATCTACCCCAGAGGCCCAGCCTTGCCCAAGGCTCCTGGATTATGCCACTAGGACTTTTATTTAGTACCACCTCAGCATCTTCAGACCACAAGGTCTTGGGTCTCATCTCTAGACCCAAACTTTCTGACCAAGACTTTTCACCAGAACCTAAGATCCCACCTCTTCAACCTCTAAGTCTCATTTGGAGGACCCCCAAACCCACTGAAATCTCAGCCTCTTTTCCTGGATCTGTAGATCTAACTTCTAAGGCCCGATTGTGTGCGTTCTGTGAACTCCAGCATAATTAAGGCCTGCCTTAAAGATTTCAGACTTTGTTGCAGGACCTCCACTGTCTCCGGAAGCTCTCACCCTATTCCACAGCTCCCAGGGCTCAGGCTTCAGCTCTGC
Source organism: Ctenomys sociabilis (assembly GCA_004027165.1). NCBI lineage: Eukaryota > Metazoa > Chordata > Mammalia > Rodentia > Ctenomyidae > Ctenomys > Ctenomys sociabilis. The sequence goes on from PVKA01054615.1 coordinate 530, forward strand.
CCTTCCCAATCCCCATCCCAGAATCCTTAGAGTTCCCAGATATGCCCCCCACCCTTTGTCACACTCTAGACCTAGATCACATCTCCCTTTCTTGTCTGTTCTCTGATTATCCTCAGCCTCCTTTGTCCTGCAGGCAGGCGGCCCTGGAAATCACTGCACGCTACTGTGGCCGGGAGCTAGATCAGTACGGCCAGTGTGTGGCAGCAAAACCTGAGTCATGGCAGCGGGACTGTCACTACCTCAAGATGAGCATTGCCCGGTGCACGTCAGCCCAGTGAGTGTGGGCAAATATAGATCGGTTGGGTGAAGAGGTGGCAGGTGGGCAACGGGTAGGAGTAGCCTGGGGTCTGAGATGCCTTCTCCCCACAGCCCAATCATCCGCCAGATCCGCCAGGCCTGTGCCGAGCCTTTTGAGGCTTTTGAGGAGTGTCTTCGGCACAACGAGGCAGCCATGGAAAACTGTGCTGAACACGTGCGCCGTTTCCTGCAGTGTGCAGAGCAGGTGCAGCCGCCACACTCACCTGCGCCTGTACAGGTAAGGGAGGTGCCTCTGCGCGCCTTCTCCTCCCCCTTATGACCTCCTTCCTTTCTAGTTACTCGAAGACTTTCAAACACCTACTTAGGCACACGCAGGGGCCCCGAGTTCCGATTCCTGAGCCTGGCATGCCAGCCCCGCCCCTGGGGTGCACTGAGATAGCGATTGAGACTGGGCATGGTGGTGTGAGCCTGTAATCCCAGCACTTGGGAGGCTGTAAACAGGAGGATCACTGCAAGTGCAATCTACACAGTGAGACCCTGTAGACCATGTAGACCCTGTCCTAAATACAATTAAAAAAAAAAGACTTTCACACCTTTGGCTCCACCTTTCCCATACCTGTGCTGTGGATCCAGACAGATGTGGTCACCTGTCACCAGCCTCGTACGTCCCTGACTTTAGTCTAGCTGCTTTTTCTCACCCTTCCTCTGCTGGGATGCCTACCCCAGCTTTCTCATTTCCCTGAATTGCTTCTTGCCACCACGTGGTGGCCTGCAGTCTCATCACATTACTCGTTTGCCTACAGCTCTGTAGTGGCTTCCCATTCACATTAAGAATAGAATCACGGTCTTTGTTGAGTTCCTGTTTTCTTTCCAAAGCCGACCTCGGCTATCTGCCTCATTATGCACCCTCTCCCTTGCACTGCTTTTCAGCTGGACTGTCAGAGGGATTGGGATGGTGCTGGGGGAAAAATATTTTCCCTTTTTAACATACACAGCCTTGCCTGGCATGTACAAGGGCCTGAGTTAAATCCCTGGTTCCGCCCCCCAAAAATAAATTAACTAATTAATAACATACACAACAAGGGCCAAGAAGATAGCTCAGCAGACAAAGCACCTGCTTTGGCAAGCACAGAGACCAGGGTTTGATCCCCATCCTGCATGCCGTCCCGGCCCTGCCCCTTGGGTGTGCTGAGCCAGCAACAGAGTCCAGGCATGGTGGTGCACTGCTGCAATCCTAGCACTGGGGAGGCTGAAAAAAGGAGGATCACCAGGAGTCCGGCCTGTGTAGTGAGACCCTGTACCAAATACACAAATTCAAAACAAAATGAAACAAAAAATACACAGCATATCTGAGATAGTTAAGTAGAATCACTCCTTAAATGTTTACCGCCTCTCCCATTGGACTATGGACAACAAAGGGAAAAGATAGCTGTCGTCAGACCCTCTGAGCAGCTCCCCTGTGGCCCTCTCTCTGTCCTGCAATCTTGTCTTCCATGTCCCACCAGAACAACTCCCCCCACATCTCTGTGCTCTGTCTTATTCTCTTCAGGCTTTCCCTGTGACAGTCCCAGAATGATTTGAAAAGCAGTCTGACTGTGTTCTGCTTCTACTTAGAAATCTTTCTGAGGCTCTCGCACCCACCAGGCCAGCTCTCAACTTCAGCATAGCCTGGAGCCCGCTGACCTTGGGCCCCACCTCTCCCAGGCTCCCCCTTGTGTTCCACATTGCTGCCTCGTTGCACGAGCAGTCGTGCGTGTCCTCCTGCTTCTGTCTGATTCCTGCCCTTTGCATGGTGCACGGCTGCCCTTCCTTCATGGGCTCTCTGGCTCCTGGCTGGTTCTTCAGCTTACCTGGGTCTTCTCTCAGAAAGCGTCTCCTAGTGCCCTGCCCCTTCTTCCAGGCTCCAAAGGTCAGTGAGCTCGGACTGTGCCCCCCCTTCTATTGCTTAAGTGGTGTCTCCTGCTGGGGCGAGGGGTTGGCTAAAGCTTGAGGAGCCGCCATTCTAACCAGGCCCAGTCATCACTGCTTCTATTTTGGATGGAGATGGATGAAAGGTTCAGACTGGCCAGACAGATTTTGAATTCTCCTCAGAAGACATTCAGTAATCCCCACTAGCTTCCTGGCCATCTGTTAAAAACATTTCTTCCTTTCTCCTTTGCTTTTTCTCTTCCTTTCTTTCTCACATTCCCCACCCCCACCTCTTAACAAAAATTCTTGCCATGTAGCCCAGACTGGCTTCAAATGCATGGTAATCCTCCTGCCTCAGCCTCCCAAGGGCTGGGATTTCAAGCCTGTACCGCCACACCTGGCATTCTTTTTCATTTTGCCCCCAGACAGGGTCTTGCTATGTAGTTCAGGCTGACCTTGAACTCACTGTGTAGCCCAGGCTGGCTTTGAACTTGTGATGATGTCCTGCCTCAGCCTCCTGAGTGTGGAGGTTATAGGGCTATGCTACCAAGGCCAGATCTTTTTTTTTTTTTTTTTTTTGTACTAGAAATTGAACCCAAGGCCTGTTTTTCACTTCCAGCTTTTTTTAAAATTTGTTTTGAGACAGGCTGTTGTCTTCCAAGTTGTCCAGGCTGGTCTGGAAATTGCCGTCCTCCTGCCTCAGCCCCTCACACCCAGTGGCTGAGGTTACAGGCGTGCACCACTATACCCAGGAATATTTTTTTAGTGTTTTGGTCATCTAAACACTAAGGCTCCTCTCTCCCATACTTTTTAAAGTTGTTTTTTTTTCTTTTTTTTTTTTTTGCAGAACCAGGGATTGAACTCAGTCCCTTGCGCTTGCGAGGGAAGCTCTTATTCTACTGAGCCATCTCCCTGGCCCCTCTCCCATTTTTTTTTTTTTTTTGTACCAGGCTTCAAACTCAGGACCTTGTGCTTACCAGGCAGGTGGTTAAGTCACCAAGCTAGCTGCCCAGCCCTGCTCCCATTCTAAGGCCCGTGGCACCTTCCTATTCTGGATAAGCCTCCAGCTTCTCTGTGGTCTCCCAGTGGCCACCCTACCCCCATGGTTTCTTTCGTTTAGCAGCCACACAAACTTAAAAGTGGAAACGAGGCCACATGGCTCCCTTTTAAAACCCCACAGCTGTGCGGCACTCAGCATGCAGCGTTCCTCTCACGGGCTGCCTCCTTCCTGGTCATCCCGGTGCAGCTTCTCCCTCACAGAGCGCTAGAATCCGGCCTCCTCTGTTTTCTGTCTGCACAGTGCTGGATGCGGACGTGCTCACTCCGTGGCCTGGGACATATGGGGCTTTTGGGACAGTGTCTCCTGTCTGTGTCGCTGACAGTGTAAAGAGTTACATGTTCCTCATACACCTCTGCTCTCCACCTTAGTAAACGCCACAGGGAATTTCTCACCCCTGACATATTTTTGTTCAATTGTTGTGTCCCCACCTGCTTGAATGGAAGCCCCTCTGTGTCCAAGATTTTTGCCTGATGGGGCTCCAGTACCTATAACAATGCAGGGCCTCGGTAGAAGGTGCCTCCCCCGTGACAGCGTACCACAGCCAGCTGTTTTTCATGGCAGATGGCAAGGTCATTGCCTGACAGTCTCTCCCTCAGGGGTGGCCTTGGCTGTGTTAGCAGAATTGCCCCGCCGTGGCCCTGGGCTGGCACAGGAGCGGTGCCAGAGGTGTTGATGTGTTTTCTCCACAGACTCAGCCACTTCCTGCCTCCTGAGGACTCTTTGGATTTCAGGAAGGCTGGACATGAGTGACTGTCTTGTGATACCCTCACCCCCTGCAGAGTGCTGCGGGCCTGTACCGTGGGCCCGGCCTCTCTGGACTTCAGTACTCCTGATAAATAAAGACTGTGCACCAAGCTCTGGTTCCTGCCATTAGCGCCTGAGCAGAAGCCCTGCACTTCTGTCTCACAGCTTTCACGTGAACCCAGAAGGGTCTGGGAGGGGACGAGACATGCAGTCTCTTCACTGGGCCTCAAGGAGCTGCTTCCTTGCTGGCACTGCCGGGCAGCCACTCCCTGTCTGCTACTGCCTGTGTGTGAGGAGAGGGCCTCAGTGCTTAAAGCACCATCTGTTGAGCTTGCTTGACACTGGGAGCAGCGTAAGACACTCTTCCTTCCCTGATGAATTCAGAACGGGATAGCAGGCCTGGGGCAGCGCTGGGAACAGCTGCATTGCCCTGTGGTACCCTGGCCTGCCCCATCCGGTCAAGTGTGCAAGCAGTACAAGGGCCGGGGGGGGACGCCCTTGTGTACAGGCGAGGTGCTGGTGGGCAGGTGACTGTGTCCTACTGTGTCTCCTCACAGTCACAGCCTAGCTGGTAAGGGGAGGTCATAAGGGACAAAGCCCATCCCTGGGCCAGTGTGTTGGCAAGTAAATGGTCCTGAGACCCATCCTGAGTAGAAACAGAAGGTGTTGCATTGTTCTAAAGCCTGGAATTGGTTTGCATCATAGCAGACACTAGAACCGCCGTGCGGGCTTTCTGCACTGTCTGTCCTTTGCTTTGTGGGCTGCCCTGCGATCTGAAAGCTTCCCTCCGCCAACCCTTGGTGCTGTCCCACTCCTAACCATATGGCTGTGGGGTGATGCTTCTATAGAGAGTGCTGCCCAGCAGTCCCTTTATCTCACAGACCAGGAGGTCTGCTGTTTCGGTTTAACAATGCCCTTGCCTTCATGCAGATTCACCATTTGGACAAGTTTCTTCACTCTGGCTTGGAAAGATGAGACGGCCTCGTGCATGCACACCCTACGAGTGTTTCTGGACTTGTGGGGATTAACCTTGATGACAAAGGAAGTTGCTTGTTGGCTTAGGAGCCAGGGCAGATGTTCGGTGTGCTCACGACAGCAGGAGCCACCAGATGCCACCAGCAGAGACAGAAGGGGAGCCAGGTAGTGGAGAGGCTTGTGATCGGTTCCTGTGGTCCTGAAAGTGCTGCCTGGAGCCTGGTGGCTTTCCGCTCCCAGCTGCTGGTTTAGCCTACAGATCTTGTCTGTCTTTTTCTTTCTTTCCTTTTTTTTTTTTTTTTTTCAAAACCAGGACTTGAACTCAGGCCATGAGCTTGCCAGGCAGACTGTGCTGCTGAGTTGTCTCCCTGGCCCTATGACCTTCACATTTCTGTGTCAGTTTCCAGCCCAGCCTTTGCTTGGGCAAGCTTGAGTGGGATTGGACACTATAGCACAAAATAAGTCTAATGGAAATCCAGACTACATTTAAAATTTAGAGCATCTTTTATGGCATTTTTCCAATAAATGAGACCAGCCTCCTAAGGTGTCGGGTTCAAGAGCAGGAGTAGAACCTTCAAAGACAGCGCTTTTACGTTCTGTTGGTCAGAGCCGCCAAGAAGCCCCACCACCTTGACCCCCCTTCTTGCTAGCATTTGGCTGCAAAGAACTTATGCCCATATTTAACGTAAGAATCCCATTATTTCTGTTATGTGCTTGGATAAGTGATGGTTTTCTAGGAGTTTCTCCCATTTTCTAATTGCCATGAATTTCTTCATAATCTTGTCATTATCTTAAGGTCTATGGGATCTGTAATAATAACCCCTTTGCTGTTTCTGACATTTGTTTTTTGTACCTTCTTTTTTTGTACTTGATCAACCTTGAAGAGTTTTTGAATTTTTTTTCCACATTTTTAAAATTAATTTTATTAAGAAACAGCAATGAGACAGTGTCAAAACCGATTAATAGGACAGTTTCAATAATTACTACATTGCATATTGTTATCTTCTTAGTGGTTATTCCTAGAGTTTTTGAATTGTATTATTTTACAGAATTAACCTGTTGCCAGGGAGATGGCTCAGTAGAATAAGTGCTTGCCTGGCAAGCACAAGGGCCTGAGTTCAATCTCTGGTTCCACCAAAAAAAAAACAACTTTTGACTTGATGCTATCTTGTGCATTTGAATTCAATTGTCTCTTTTTTAATGTTCTACTTTCTACCTTTTAAAAATTAATATTTATTTGATATAGGGTCTTGCTGTGCAGCTCAGACTCATAGTGATCCTCCTCTCTCAGCCTCCCAAGCCCTGGGATTACAGGCATGTACCACCACACCAGGTTTTGGTGGCTGGCCTGGCACACCAGGAGTTATTGAACCCGGATCCTTGTGTTTTCCAGGCAGGCATTTGGACCACTGAGCTATCTCCCCAGCCCCTGAAATTAATATTTATCTCAGTAGTTTTCAGCCTTTTTCTAATATGTGCACTACAATTTTTCTCAAAGCACAGCTTTCTATTTTGACTTTGTTAACCTTAGATTATTTCATTTTTCTACTTATTTTGCCTCATTGCAATGGGTTAAGGAACATGTTTTATGTTTTCAGTCTTTTGAAGCTCATTGAGGGGTCACAGCATAGCATATGCTCAGTGCTGATGCGTTTGAATCCTAATGCTACCTCATGAGGCATCATCTCAGCTTAGGACCAGGGACAAGAAGTTGGGAGATGGTCCCAGAAAACATGGGTAGGACAATGGGATGTGAGACAGAGAGCAAGCAGCAGACAGTCGGTCTTTAAGTGGATGACCTCCGTGGGCCACGGCTTAGCTCTCCAGGGAACCCTGGACAACAGTGGAGAGGTGAGGACCCAGTGGAGAGGTGAGGGTTCCTACGCACGCGCTGCAGTCCTTGGGCTGAGGGCTTCTTGAAGACCCAGTAGGGACAGGCAGGGTGGGCCCTGGAGGAGAGAAAGCTGGCTTGCGAGAGCAGCTGCCTTCCCTGCGGTCATCCCCTGGCTTCACTTCAGTGGGAGGCACCCCCCCACACACCAGACCTTGCCACAGGCACCACCTTCGCGCCAGGCTGTCACAGCTGCCTCGGTGGCAGCCGCCTTTCCTGCTCGGCACAGCTTCTGCCCATCCTTCCACTCCACAACAGCGACCTTGGCAGAGATCTTGAAAGAGCAAGAAATCTTTCAAGGAGGCCAGCCTGAGGTGGCGGGCGTGAAGGGTAGCTGGGGGGTTGCTGGGAACGGTGGGGACAGGCAGCAGTGCTGGGGATGTGGGCAGAGGCTCATGTCGCTGTGTGAGCTAAGGTGCTCAGGATTCTGAGGAAGAACACATCAGTCACCAGAGTGGGGTGTGAGCGGGTGAAGAAGGAGTGGACATCGCCGAGGGGCTCCATGCTGCCATCTGCGCCCTGCACCCTGCTGGAGCGTTTTGTGCTTGCTGCTGAATATATTGACTTGGTTGAAAAACACAAAAGCACGCTAATAATTATGTTCCAATCAGCATTTTCTGGGTGATCTCCTAGCTGCTGGTGCCACTGAACAATTTCAGATAAAAGGAAGTCAGATTCTTTATTTTTTTATGTTTTGGCAGAACTGAGGATTGAATTCAGGCCCTTGTCGTTGCCAGGGAATCGCTTATTCCACTGAGCCATCTCTCCAGCCCCCAGATTCTTTCAGGAAATTAGATCTTAAAGGAAAGTTGCTGGCTTCTACCATAAAGCATGTTGCTTTCAAAAAGTCCTGTTCCCTGGGCATGGTGGTGCGCACCTTCAGTCCCAGCCACTTGAGAAGCTGAAGCAGGAGGGTTACGGGTTTGAGGCCAACCTGGGCAAAGGAGTGACGTGTCTCAAAAAAGGGGCTGGAGATGTAGGTCAGCTGTAGAGTACCCCTGGGTTCAGTCTCCAGAACAGCAAAGTAGATCATTAATTAATGTTTTTAATGGAAAGTCTTGATGCGCAGGCCAAATATAGACCGATAAATGAAAATCTTTCCAGATGGGACCTGTACATTGGTATTTTTATTTTTTGGTATTTTTAAAAAGTAACAATCTTTATGTCAAATATGTGGCCAAGTAAGAATTACTGCTATGATAGCTGGGCGTGGTGGCGCATGCCTGTAATCCCAGCACTCGGGAGGCTGAGACAGGAGGATTGTTGTGAGTTCGAGGCCAGCCTGAACTGCATAGTGAGACCCTGTCTCAAAAAGACAAAAAAAAAAAAAAAAAAAAAAAAGAATTACTGCTATGATAGAATTCCTCATTTTTGCTTGATTGTGTTTTACAACATTAACTTGCTTGCAAATAAGGTCTGAAAGATTTTGAATCTGATCTTAAGTCCTAGAGACAGAATTAGCAGTGTCTTGGAAGCCTATGGGTCTCCCCCCACGTCTCTCCATGAGAATCTTCCAGTGAGACGGTACCATATCACCCAAGGTCACAACCAGATAATCTGAATCCCTTTCTCCTCAAGGGGTCAGCACTAAATGACTGCTGCTGACCCCAAGGAGAAGCCTCTGGGAAGTATGAAGAAGCGGCAGTGTGGACAGGTTTGCTGCAGGAGGAGCCCCCTGCCCTGATGCTCCCAAGCCCAGAGACCCAGGTGTAGCCCCCGCGGCGGCTCTCACTGAGGAGCATGAGCCCACAGTCCCAAGCTGACCCACATTTCTCTGGAGAAGCTGCAGATGGTTGAGGAAAGGGGGTGTGTAGATCCGGAAGCAGCTCCCGAGCACACATCACAAGCCCAGCTCCTGGGCCCAGGGAAGCAGGAAGTAGGTACAGCCCTGGGCTATCTGTATGAGATGCCTACACACAGGACTTGGAAAGACAACAAGATAGATACAATAGTATTCATTCAAATAGAAATTACATTATTTATTTAAAATGACACCCATTTCTCTTCTTCCTCTTCCTTTTATTTTGTTTTCTGAGACAGGATCTCACTGTGTAATTCAACCTAGCCTTGAACTCACCATGGAGCCCGCCAGGCTGGCCTCAAACTCAGTGATCCTCCTGTCTCAGCCCCCTTAGTACTGAGATTACAGGTGTATGCCACCATTCCCAGCTCCTTTTCCCATATGTCATAGTGAAACCAGAAATATTTTGTTTTAATGTATTTAGTACAGGGTCCACAGGGTCTCACTACGTAGATTGGACTCATAATGATCCTTCTGTTTTCAGCCTCCTAAGCGCTGGGATTACAGACATATGACACCATGCCCAGTCTCAATCCTCCATCTCAGTGCGCCCCTGGGGACCCTGGCTGCTGTGCTCTGCCTAAACTTTAGTCCACTGAGCTATCTTGCCAGCCCGGAAATCTTTAAGTGTTCCATGCTCAGGGCTTTTGTAGAGAAGCTGTTTAGCTCAATGGAATCACATCTAACTGACAGCAGGAACCAATGTAACAAGAGTTTGATGAGAGCAGACTGGAGTCAGATGAGTTTCATGAGTAAACTCATTAAACGCCTCTGCACATCTTGAGAGAATGGAAAAACTGATCAAAATAGACATTGAAAACCTCAATCTCAGAGGTAAGTAAATCACATTCCTTTTAGCAACGTTTTGTTTGAAAGTATCCACACAGTTGACAAATGAGATGCTTTCATCTTTGGTAAGAAGCTTATAGCCTGTGGGACTTGACATCTACATTTGTCTGCTAAATACGTAAGTAAGTAAGCAAAGGCTAGAATTTGTTTTCCCTGCATTGTGAATTGAACCCAGGGGCTTGCTCATGCTAAGCAAGAACTCTGGTGCTGAGCTACATCCCCAGCCCTTCGCTTTTATTTTTTTTGTCATGAGACAGGGTCTCACTAAGTGGCTGGCTTTGCACCTGCAATCCTGCCTCAGCACCTGGGCATCTGGGGTTTTAGGTGTATACCACAGCGATTCAAAACCCTGTCTTTCCAAACCTGAGCATCTGAGAGCTTTAGAGACCTGATATAGTTGCTACCATTGTTCAGTTTTCAAAGCCTGATCCTCAGTAAGACCTGACAAACTGAGCTTTATTCTTTAAAGGACCAACGCACCTCTTAGAATTTCTCCCATTTTTCATCCCCTGAACATGGAGTTGCAACATGTATATGTGTGTGTGTGTGTGTGTGTGTGTGTGTGTAACACATGTATACTTGTGTCTGCAAACTAATTCGGCAGCTACTTTTTTTTTTCTTTTGCTGTTTTTTTTGGGGGGTGGGTACTGGGGTTCTCACGCTGAGCCATATTTTC
>PVKA01054616.1:0-10689 GCA_004027165.1 Ctenomys sociabilis
TTTTTTTTTTTTTTTTTTTTTTTTTTTTTTTTTTTTTTTTTTTTTTTTTTTTTTTTTTTTTTTTTTTTTTTTTTTTTTTTTTTTTTTTTTTTTTTTTTTTTTTTTTTTTTTTTTTTTTTTTTTTTTTTTTTTTTTTTTTTGTCTTTTTGAGACAGGGTCTCACTATGCAGTTCAGGCTAGCCTTAAGCTCACTTTGTAGCTCAAGCTGGTCTCGAACTCACAACAATCCTCCTGCCTCAGCCTCCCGAGTGCTGGGATTACAGGCATGCACCACCACGCCCGGCTTGAGTCTATATAATCTTGACATCTACGAAATATATGGGCTGGCACGATAGCTCAGCAGACTAAAGCACCTGCTTAGGCAAGCTTAGCCAAGCACAGGGACTGGGTTCAATCCCTGGTACGGCATGCCATGCCCAGAGGATCACCACAAGTCTGAGCTGTGTAGCGAGACCCTGTACCAACTTAAATTTTTTAAAAAATAGTAAATATATGACATATTGTAGTCATTTATAATGTGGCTACTAATCTTGTAGAAATGTCATTTGCAGATTTTCTTTCATCCTGTGGACTGCCTTCTTATTTTTGATGATGCCTTTTATATTTATTGTTTCTACCAGTGCATAATTGCAGTACACAATGATCACATTCATTATGGGGGATTGGAACATGTACATAATACATCCTAATTTTTTATCATGTTTATGTCCTCGATGATATCTATTGATGTCCAAAACCTCTTAATTATGATAAAGTCCAATGTCTCTCTCTTTTTTTTTTTAACTTTTACTTGTATTTATTTTATTCCTAATTTATTCCCATGCCATAAGTTACTGTTTCTTCTCAGGTCTCTTTCTTCTGTGCAGCCTCCCTCTGGTTTAGGAGCTGTCCGTCCCTTTCTGGTCAGGCTCGCCTTGGCACGGCAGAGGAGCTCACAGATGGGTTAACCTGCCATGAGCTCTGCGGGTCCAGCGGCACACCCTGGGCGCGCTGCTACTTACACACACTCAGTGGCCAGAGAACTGCCAACCCTCGGTTCAGCAATGCATTCTGCATGTAGAATCATGCGTCACCAACATTCAGGACTGTCTGGGGGCCACTGTGCGGCCTGGGCACAGCTACCAGAGCCACCACTGTAACATCAGGATGACACATGTGGCTTTAAAGTAAGGCTCTGGGGCTGGGGAGATGGCTCAGTGGAATAAGCGCTTCCCTGGCAAGCACACGGGCCTGAGTTCAATCCCTGGTTCCACCAGAAAAATAAATAAATAAATAAATAAATAAATAAATAAATAAATAAATAAATAAATAAAAATAAAGTGAGCCCCTTCAAATACTTGGTGGCCTGTCAGATGCATGTTCCCCTTGACAGCCAAGGCAGTTCCACAGGTGCTCTTGAAGTGAGCACAAAGATTTGGGTCTCTTGATATGAGTGATTTTTTGGAGTTTTCTGGGTCAAGAAAATAGTAAGACATTTTCACAGGTCACGTCAGGCCAGCACAGGAAGAGCCCATGTGTTTTTCTTCTTGTTGCCTACATTTTTTATGTCTCCAAGAAATCACTGCTGAACCTAGTGTCATAAAGCATTTCCCTGCCTTTTAGAGCGCTAAGAGATTTAGCTCTTGCATTTAGATCTTTGGTTTAATTTTACTTCATTTTTGTATAAGATATAATAGAAGGATTCAATTTCATTCTTTTCAGTGTGTGGATGTTCCATTTTCTCAGCATCATTTTTTGAAGACTCCTTTCTTCCACTCTTATAATAATTAAAAAAGAAAAAACCTCTACACAAGCAAGGTGTCCTAGTGCATACCTGTAGTCCCAGGACTTGGAAGACTGAGGCAGGAGGATCATCACAAGTTTGAGGATAGCCTGAGCTACATAGTGAGTTCAAGGCCAGACTTACTCACAGAGCAATACCCTGTCCCAACAAACACAAAATCACTTGATAATACATACGAGGGGATCGGCCAGATAAGCCAGATGGCTCAGCAGATTAAAGTGCCTGCTTGGGCAGATGCAGGGACTAGGGCTCCACCCCCAGCATTCAGTGCTGGCCCCACCATTGGGGCTCTGTGAGATGGTGATTGAGACAGGCATGGCAGCATGCCTGTAATCCCAATGCTTGGGAGGCTGAAAACAGGAGGATCACTATGAGTCTAATATATGTAGTGAGAACCTGTAGACTCTATACTGAATACATTAAAAATAAAGTGTTGGGCCAGCCAGATAGCTCAGCAGTCTAAAGCAGCAAGATAGCCCAGTGGTCTAAAGTGCCTGCTTAGGCAAGCTTAGCCAAGGCCGCAGGGACTGAGGCTCGCTCTGTGGCACCACATGCCAGGACGGGCCTGCCCCCACAGTGGGCAGAGCTGACCAAAAAATAAAATAAAATGATAAACATAGGAGGGCTTACACCTGGGATGTCTATTCCATTCCATGAGTTGAGTCTAGATACAGATCTTCGTTACGGCCTATGTGTAGAGTCACCCCCAAAGCCTCATGCAGTCATAGGTGGGGCTTTTTCAGAGGTGGCTAGATTTACAGTGTGTGATGCTGGAATTGATTCATGGTGCAATACTAGAATCAAGGACACCAGGATTAAAGGTGTAAGAATTAAGGGACCTTGTATCTTACGGTGCCTGAATAAGAGCTAAGGGATAGAAAGAACTGTGGTTATCTCTTGTTGCTTTGCTACTTTCTGCCCATCATTAACTGTTTATCTCCCATGATGCCCCTCTGCCATGTGCCGCCCTGCTTCGGAACTGGATGATTATGACTGAATTTCTACAGACCGTGAGCCAAGTAAACCCTTCCTCCCTTAACTCTGGGTGTCAAGTATTTTGTCCCAGCAACAAAAAAAATAGCTAACAGTCTTTATGACAGAACTACATTGATTTTATTACTGTGGCTTCATAGTAAGTTTTGTGACAAGGGAAGGGAGACTCCTCCAGTGTGTGTGTGTGTGTGTGTGTGTGTGTCTGTGTGTGTGTCTGTGTGTGTGTCTGTGTGTGTGTCTGTGTGTGTGTCTGTGTGTCTGTGTGTGTGCACACGCGCACTCATACACAATAGGAAGAGCAATGACTTAGTGTTCAACCCAGGGCCTTCCCACTGAGTTCCATCCCCACCTCTTTTTTTTATTTTGAGATAGGGTCATGTAAGTCACTAAGTTACCAGCTGGATAGGACTCTCTGGCCTGAGTGCTGTGATTAGAGACATGCATAAACTATGCTTAATTGTCCAGTTTTATTCTTTTCTAAAGTTGTTTTTTTTTTTTTCCTGGGAGCCACTGGAGTCTCCATATGAATTTAGGGCAAGTTTTCAATTTCTGATACAGGCACTGGAATTTTGACAAGAATCACACTGAATCTGTAGATCACTTTATTGACAAGAATCACACTGAATCTGTAGATCACTTTAGTACTACAGGTTGAGCATCTCTAGTCTGATGATCTGCAATTCAGAAGGCTCCAAAATCTGAAACTCTGAACACTGACATGATGGCACATGTGAGGAGTCCTAGTCAAAATATAGGCACACTAATCGTGTTGCATAAAAGTATCCTCAGGCTATGTTTACAAGGTAGACAGAAAACATAGACAAACTTTGTATTTATACTGGGGTACTGTGGTGGATTGACAACTGGTGGTCAACTTGGAACACCCAGCTGAGCTGGATCAGTGTGCTGCTGGGTGTTGGGGGACCACCTGAGGATTGTTGCTGGCAGCATAAAAAGGAGACCTGGGAGGAAGAGTTGTGCTATTGGGGAGCTGTTGGTTCTCCCAGGGCTGTTTGGGGTTTTCCTGCTGGCTTTCCTGATACGAACTTGGCTGTTCTCATAATCAAAGGAGCCCAGGACCTTACTGTTGCTGAGAATGGTTACAGTTCACTTTGGGGGAGTTCTGGTCCTTACTTTGAGTGCCACTTCCTGGTTCCAGTGCAGGTCCCTCAGCCAGCTGGCACAGGTCCTTTATGCTACTGGTACAGACTTTCTAGCTGTCACCACTGACCCAGCATAGATCAATGAAACTGACTTGCATGAAACATCGTTGTGGGCTCCAGGCTTCCAGGTGGATTCATGAAGGGCATTGTCATGGACTCTGGGTCTTCAGGAACTCATTTAGGACATTGCTATGGGATGCAGGGCCCTAGTTGGATTCTTTGGTATTTAGTGTGTAGACAGATTTCTTGTACTCTCTTTTTATATGCCTATTTGGGTAACTATTATATGCTTTTTTTTTTTCATTTGGTACTAGGAATTGGACTTAGGACCTTGCACTCTAGTGACTATGATAAAATAATCTTATAAATTATGTGTCCTATATTATTTCCCATGCAAACCCTAACTACAACAGGTTCCACCCCCAAGATATGTATGTACAAAGATTCCAAACTCCAAAAAAATCCAAACTTCAAGAAATTCACACCTGCAAGCAGGTGCTGGGGCCGGGGGTTCAATTCCCAGGCCTGCTGTGCTGGCCCTGCCCCCAGGGCTCACTGAGAGGGCACTTGAGACTGGGCATGGTGCTACTCACCTGTAATCCCGGCTCTTGGGAGGCTGTAAACAGGCAGATCACTATGAGTCTGATCTAGTAGTGAGACCCTGAATACCCTGTAGACCTTTCCCTAAAATAAAATAAAAAAAATTTAAAGTCAGATAAGGGATACTCAACCTGTATTGTCTTCCTAACAATATTAATTCTTCTGATCCAAGACATGGGTTATCTTTTCATTTACTTGTCTCTTTCTTTAATTTCTTTCAGTAATATTTTATAATTTTCAGAATTTAACTGTTTCCTTCCTTTGCTATTTTTAAGTATTTCATTCTTTCTGATGCTGTTATAAATGGATTTTTTTTTTTGGCTTTTTTTAAAGTACAAAATAAAAAATTGCATTAGAAATGTTACAGAATTTCATTAAGCAATATAATAAAAATTCAACAATGGTTGCTGTGTTGAATGATGTTATCTTTAAATTAGTTATATAGGTTACCAGAGATAAGCTTGAAAATTTGGTTTTAAAAAAGAAACAAAACAGGGGCCGGGGAGATGGCTCATTAGAATAAGCACTTGCCTGGCAAGCACAAGGGTTTGAGTTCAATCTCTGGTTCTGCCAAAAAAAAAAAAAAAAGGAAAGAAACAAAACAAAACCAACAAAAAAGTTATAAAAAAATTAAAAAGCAAAAGAAGAATGAAAACAATTTAAGCTTTAGCTGCTTTCAAAAGACAAGAAATCAGAAGTGTATTTATCCAAATTATCCTGCATATATACATAAATATATCTTTTTCCTTCTTTCTTTTGTCTTTTTTTCTCATCCAACTTTTCCTTCCCATTGAACAGATTGTTTTCCTTTCACAGTATCTATTGTACCTTTTAGATTTTATTTACTCTTTCAGGTTCTCACACTAGTGAGACAATGTGATGTTTGCGCATGCAGGTTTGGTATATTTCACTTACCAATACAGTCTCTATCCATTTGTCTTCAAAAGACTTGAGTTTATTGACAAATTGCACTGCTATAAATATGGGTGCACATATTTCACTGTGGTATGATGATTTCAGTTTCTTTTGGAAAAATATCCAGGAGGAGAATAGCTGAATGGGATCTCTAATCCTAGCTTTTTGAGGAATCTCGAAATTTCCTTAATGGTTATAGCAATGTGCACTCTACCAACAGCAGAGAAAGGTTCCTGTTTCCCATAGCTTCTGCAGCATTTGTTATTGGTTTATCTTTTGATGATAGCCATCTTTCTGGTGTAAGATGATATCTCAATGTGGTTTTAATGTGCATCTCTCTTTCTTACAGAGTGTACAGGGTCTCACTACATAGACTGAACTCATAGTGATTCTCCTGTTTTCAGCCTCCCAAGTGCTGGGGTTACAGGTGCGCACCACCACACCCAGTCTCGCTCTCTGTCTTAGTGCATCTGGGGGCAGGACCAGCATGGCACAATGGGAATCAAACCCCAGCCACTGCACTCTGCCTAAGCAGGCACTTTAATCCGCTGAGCTATCTGGCAGGCCCTTTCATTTGCATCTCTTGAATAACCAATTATGTTGAACATTTTTTCATATATTTACTTGCCATTTGTATCTCTCCATTTGTAAAGTGTATGTTCATATCCAATGCCCATGTTTTGATTAAGTCTTTGAACTTTGGAGGCCTGATTTTTTTTCAGTTCTTTACATATAGAAGTCATTTGTCTGAGGGACTTCCGGCTATAATTTTTTCCCAGTTTATGGGTTTTCTTTTTACTCATTTGATTTCTTTTGACATGCACAAACTTTTCAAAAAGATGAGAAAATCAAACTTTATCAGTTTGATTTTTGTTCATGAACTCTCTACCTATCCCTACGTTCTTAAAATTTTTATCTACTTTCTCCTCCAGAAGATTTAGCGTTTCTGTTTTAATATTTAAATATTTGATCTATTTTGACTTTACTTTTGTGCATGGTGATAGGCATGGGCCTATTTTTAGCCTTCAGCATGTGGAAAGCCAGTTTTTCCAGTACCATTTGTTAAAGAGGATTTCTTTCTTTCAGTGAATGTCTTTGGCCCCTTTGTCAAAGATAAGGTGACTGAGTGTGTTTGTAGTTGTGTCTACATCTGCTAATCTAGTCCACTGATCCTCAGGTCTGTTTATTTTCTGTTTTGTTTTGTTTTGTTTTTTTTTTTTGCAACTATCATGCAATTTTATCACACTAGCTTTGTAGTATAATTTCAAGTAAGGCATTATGATGCCTCTTGCTTTTCCTGTGTTGCCCAGGATTTCCATTTGTATCTATCCATTTGTGAAGTGAACTTTTTTCCTAGATCTCTGAAGTACATTAACAGTATTTTAATTGGGATTGCATTGAATCTATATAACAATTTGGAGAGTACAGCCATTTTCACAGTGTTTCTTCATCCTATCCTGGAGCAAGGAATATCTTTCCATTTTCTGAAATCTTCTTTGATCTTTTTTCAGAGTACTATAATTTTAATTGAATAAATCTTTTACTTCTCTTGTAAGATTGATTCCTAAATATTTCATTTTATTAGGTGTTATTGTGAAAGGCATGGTATCCATAATTTCTCTCTCAATGTGGTCATTGTTTTGTACAAGAAATGCTATTGATATTTGAGTGTTGACTTTGTATTTTGCTACACTATTGAATTTAATTACTAAATCTACAATTTTCTTGGTGGAGCTTTTCTGATCTTCTATGTTGAGTATCATGTCACCTGCAAATAATGATAATTTCACTTCTTCCCTTCCAATCATTACTCATTTCATTTCTTTCTCTTGTGTAATTGCTCTGGCTAATGTTTACAGAACTATATTGAACAAGAGTGGTGACAATGGACATCCTTGTCTTGTTCCTGATTCTAGAGTGAAGGCTTTCAATTTTTGTCCATTTAGGATGATGTTGGTCATTGGTTTGTCATAGACAGCTTTTATTAGGTTGTGGTAAAGACCATGTATTCCAGTTTTCTGTAGGATTTTTATCATGAATGAGTGTTGGACTTTATCAGTAGCTTTTTCTAGATCTATTGAGATGACTGTGTGGTTTTTCTCTTTAGTTCTGTTTATGTGCTATATTGTATTTATGGATTTGTGTATATTGAACCATCCCTGCATTCCTGGAATTAATCCCACTTGGTTTTGATGTATAATCTTTTTGATGATTTGCTGCATTCTGTTTGCTAGTATTTTAGCAAAGGATTTTTTTCATCTATGCTCACTAAATAGATTGGCCTGTAGTTATCTTTTTTGGTTGAGTCTTTCTCTATTTTGGTATAGAGTAATACTTGCCTTAAGGAATAAGTTTGGGAAAATTGATTCCCTTTTTATAAATTTAATTTAATTTTATTTAAAAAAAAAAAAGTAAAAACAAAGACAGAAACAGAGTAACCAGGGTTGGGGAGATAGCTCAGTAGAATAAGTGCTTGCCTGTCAAGCAGAAAAAAAAAGAAAGAAAGAAAAGAAAAGAAACAGAGTAACATACAACAATACATATAGCACAGAATTTCAAAACAAGAACAAAAATCAACAATTGTTGTTATATTACATATTTTTATCATTAAATCTGTTGCTCAAGCCGGGTGTGGTAGCTCATACCTGTAATCCCAGCACTCAGGAGGCTGAGGCAGGAGGATTGTTGTGAGTTCGAGACTAGCCTGAGCTACAAAGTGAGCTTAAGGCCAGCCTGAACTGCATAGTGAGACCCTGTCTCAAAAAGACAAAAAAAAAAATCTGTTGCTCAGATAATTTTATTTTTTATGTATTTAGTACAAGGTCTGCAGGGTCTCACTGCACAGATAGGATACGTAGTGATCTTCCTGTTTTTAGCCTCCCAAGCCCTGGGGATTACAGATGTGCACCAGAATGCCCAGTATCAATCACTGTCTCAGCATGCCTTGGGAGCAGGGCTGGCATGGCATGTCAGGGATCAAATCTTGGCCCTGTGTTTGCCTAAGCAAGTGCTTTAATCCACTGAGCTAGCTATCCAGCTTCACTCTTTCCTTTTTTTTTTTTTTTTTATAAAGTTAACCAAAGGTTTATCAATTTTATTTATTCTTTCAAAGATTAAACTCTTGGCTTCATTAATTCTTTGTACTATTTTCTTTGTCTCCATTGATCTGATGTTTATAATTTCCTGCCTTTTTTGAGCTTTCAGCTTGACTTGCTCTTCTTTTACTAAGAGCTTGAAATATAGCATAAGATTACTTCTTTGAGCTTGTTCTGTTTTCCTGATGTGAGAATTTACCACTATAAATTTCCTTCTTAAGACAGCTTTAAAAAAAAGAAGCCTGAGTTCAATCCCCAGTTCCACCAAAAAAAGAAAAAGGAAAAAGATAGCTTTTATTGAATCCCACAGGTTCCAGTAATTTGTATCTACATTTTTGTTTAGATTGTAGATATTGTTTAATTTCTTCTTTAATTTTACCTGTGACCTATCAATTGTCCATAAGGGTATTATTTATTTTCCATGAGTTTATGGAGTTTTTGCTGCTTCCAGCTTCATTGCTCCATGGTCATATAATATTCCGGGGATAATTTCAATTTCTTTGCATTTACTTAAGCATGGTCTCTGTGCTAGTATACGGACTATCGTGGAGAATGTCCCATGCACTGCTAAGAAGAACATATATTTTGATGCTGTTGGGTAGAGAACAGCAAAGGTCTACTAAGTCCATTTCTTTACAAGTTTGGCTTAGTTCTTTCTTAGCCAATTTTTTACTGAGTTGATCTATCTCTTTGTCACAATGAGTTGTTAAAGTCCCTCAATACAAATTATATTATTGCCCGTTTTATTTTTCATGTCTGTTAAAATTTGTTGTATATTGTTGGGTGCTCCTACATTGGGTGCATATATATTTATAATTGTTATCTCTTCCTTTTGCAATTTTCCCCTGACAAGTATGTAATGACCTTCTTTATCTCTTTTAATCACTTTCTATTTAAAGTTAACAGTGTCAGCAATCCGAATAGCTATCCTTGGGATCCTGACACATTAAGTATTGTTTTCCATCCTTTGACTTTTAATCTATTAATTTCTTGTTGAGTTAAATGTGTCTTTTAGGCTGGGGAGATAGCTCAATGGAATAAGTGCTTCCCTGGCAATAGCAAGGGCCTGAGTTCAATCCCCAGTTCCACAAAAAAAAAAAAAAAATGTGTCTTTTGGCAGCCGGGGAGGTCACTCAGTAGAATAAGTGCCTGCCTGGCAAGAGCAGAGTCCTGAGTTCGATGCCCAGTATTGAAAAAAAAAATATTTTTCTTACATGCAGCATATTGTTGGATTTTGTTTCTTGATCCACTCTGCCAGTCTGCTTCTTTTGATTGGTGAATTGAGGCTGTTTACTTTGATGGTTATAACTGAAATGTACTGACTTACCTTTGTCATGTTATTTTTCTGCTGTAGGATCCCTACTTTTCCCCTCTGCTTAATTGTTTGTTCTCTGGTGTGGTTCTCTTCTGTTGTTTTTGAAGTTGTGCTTGCTTTGTCTCTTTCTGAAATATCTGTCAGTACTCTGTAGGTTTGGTTTGGCTTGGTTGTCATGAATTTCTTCAGTTGTTCTGTCATGGAAGTATCTTTTCTCTCCATTAAATATGATAGATATTTTTGCAGCGTCCATCAATCTGGGTTGGAAGTCATTTTCTTTCAGGACCTGAAATACCTCACTCCAAGCTCTTCTTGACTTGATGGTTTGTGTCGAGAAATCTGCCATGATTCTGATGGGCTTTCCATTAGAGGTGTTCTGTTTCTTCCCCCAACAGCTTTTACTGTTCTATTCTTTTGCTGAATTTCTGGGATCTTGATTATTATGTGTCTGGGTACAGATTTATCTTTATTATGCCTAGCTGCAGTTCTATATGCCTTATTTAACTGGATGTCAGATTTTTTTTCCCACGCTTGGGAAGTTTTCTGCTACTACTTCTGCAAACATTCTTTTATGTCATTTGCATTAACTCCAGATGTTTCATTGATACCTATTATTCTCACATTATTTTTATTTGCATCATCTTGCAGCTGTTGCATTACTTCCTGGTTCTTAGTTCTTTCTAAGAGATCTTTCTTTTCATGTGCACTAGCTGCAATGTTATCTTGCAGCTATCTGATGACTCCATCTTTAGATTTGTTCAAGCAGTTTTGGCAGCTTTCAATGGAATTCTTTTTTTTTTTTTTTTTTTTTTTTTTTTTTTTTTT